>CAUYQV010167822.1:0-35765 GCA_963574575.1 Galagoides demidoff | reverse complement strand
TGTACGTGGCTGGCGCCTTAGCCGATTGAGCCACAGGCGCCGAGCCTGAACTCAGTCTTTAAATAGGGATGTCCAACCTGTGACCCATGGACTTTGTGCTGATTAGTTGAGGCCTATTTTGCTTATCTGTGGTGTCCGATATCACAAAAAATGTGCACAGACTGTTGTTTTGGCTCATCAGCTTTCATAGTGTTTGTGTATTTAACATGTAGCCCTAGGCACTCTTTCTTCTTCCAGTGCACAGCAAAAAAGAAAAAAGGTTGGACACCCCTGCAGCTAACCGCTTCTGAGATTGAGCTGATACTGCATGACCCTAAAGTACCCAAGAAAAATCACATTGTTAAATTTGGCATGGCCCCAGCCCCCAGATAAACACTCTTTATCAGTCAGGGTATTCTAAGGATTTAGAGATTACTTCCCAGGAGCTGAGGGCTAATGGTAGACTTCTCTTTGCGCAAGAGTAATGCTTTACTGCACATCCACAGTTTTTCTGATTTTCAAGGTGTATCTCAATGATTTTTATTCTCATCTTTCAATTGTATATTCCTTTTGCTAATTTATAGGCCAGAGGAAAAAAGCGACAGAAGGGATGGTTTCCTGCCAGCCATGTTAAACTTTTGGGTCCAAGTAGTGAACGAACCACACCTGCATTTCATCCTGGTATGGAGTTTGTTAAAACTTAGCAACTTCTCAAATTAGCTAACTCTGAAAAATATTAAAAATGTGTTTTTCCCTTAACCTCTGCTTAAAAGTAACATGCTGTCGAGAATTTCCTTTCCAAAAAGTTTTGTGTAGAAACACCCCACTTGATACTTGAACCACTTCACTCCTTGAAAATTTTCAGTGTGAAATTGCTATACCATCAGACTTAAAGTGTTTGCTTATATTGTTAACTGTAGGTGAGAAATTCTGGTTTTTTGTAAAACAGAATGGAGGAAGGAGGGTAAGAGACATAGTTCAAGAGAAATTTTGCCTAATTTTAGTACTTAATATTAGAGTAATTTTTTTTTTTTTGAGGCAGAGCCTCAAGCTGTCCCCCTGGGTAGAATGCTGTGACATCACAGCTCACAGCAACCTCCAATTCCTGGGCTCACGCGAGTCTCCTGCCTCAGCCTCCCAAGTAGCTGGGACCACAGGTGCCCGCCACAACACCCGGCTATTGTTTGATTGCAGCCGTCATTGTTGTTTGGCGGGCCCAGGCTGGATTCGAACCCGCCACCTTAGGTGTATGTGGCTAGTGCCTTAGCCACTTGAGCCACAGGTGCTGAGCCAATATTAGAGTAATTTAAATCCAAAGGAGAGTTTTAACATTTGACTCTTGGAGGAATAACTGATTTACTTTGTTCTTTTCTTGTTCTTCTCCTAGTCTGTCAGGTGATTGCCATGTATGACTACACAGCGAGTAATGAGGATGAGCTCAGCTTCTCCAAGGGGCAGCTTATTAATGTTATGAGCAAAGATGATCCTGACTGGTGGCAAGGAGAAATCAATGGGGTGACTGGTTTGTTTCCTTCAAACTATGTGAAGATGACGACAGACTCAGATCCAAGTCAACAGTGTAAGTAGTATCAAATTATTTACCTCTCACTTAGTGTGAAAACTGTAATATTCAGTACTGAAATTATTGTTCTGGATCAGATCTCAGACTCAGCACTCACAAGCAAATGTAGATTAGTGTTTAATGTAAAAAAAAAAAAAAGTTTTTAGAAGATTAAAATTTGTATTGCTTTATTTAAATACATTTTGCTAGGCCGGGCATGGTGGCCCGGGCATGGTGGCTCGTGCCTGTAATCCCAGAACTGTGGGAAGCTGAGGCAGGTGGATTGCCTTAGCTCATAGGTTCGAGACCTGCCTGAGCAAGAGTGAGACCCTGTCTCTCAAAATAGCCAGGCACTGTGGCAGGCATCTGCAGTCCTGGCTACTCAGGAGGCTGAGGCAAGAGAAGGGCTTCAGCCCCAAAGTTGGAGGTTGCTGTGAGCTATGACAGCACAGCACTCTACTGAAGGTGACAGTGAGACTCTGTCTCAAAAAGTAAATAAATAAAATAAATACATACATGCGTACATTTTGCTGACTTCAGACCTTGCTTGACTTTTTCTGAAAGAACGTAGAATTTTTCTTATGAATTCTTTGGTATAGCAGCCATCTGTTCTGAAGCTTCTTTTCACCATCCTTTTCTTCAGCATATTTTAAAAAGTAGCCCTATTTACCATTTAGATCGACCATTTTAATATACAGATGCCATTAAATTTACAGTCTTCTCATTTATTTCCCACACATATACATACTTAATCCAGTTGGAAGAAAATAAAATAACCTATTTAAACTGTTTGCAAAATTCTCCTTAGGTGACTCCTTTAGGTAGCCACCTCGTTCCACAAGGGATGTGTGAATTAAGATCTGTTTAACTGTTGTCAGTTCAAGGGTCCAGATCTCAAAAGTGTGAAATTTGGTAGTACATAAAATTATCTCTTGGTATTTACAAGAGAGGCTTTTCTTATAGTTGACAGTGAACCCAGAATTAATAATAAATTAGGGAATAAGCAGTACTTAGAAATAATTTTTTACCTTTATAAAAAGGATGTCACTTTACCCTTTTGATTTTTAGTTTATTTATTTATTTATTTTTTTGAGACAGAGCCTCAAGCTGTCCCCCTGGGTAGAGTGCTGTGGCATTACAGCTCACAGCAACCTCCAACTCCTGGGCTCAAGAGATTCTCCCGCCTCAGCCTCCCGAGTAGCTGGGACCACAGGCGCCCACTACAGTACCTGACTATTTTTTGGTTGCAGCCATCATTGATCATTGTTGTTTGGCGGGCCCGGGCTGGATTCGAACCCACCAGCTCAGGTGTGTGTGGCTGGCACCTTAGCCACTTGAGCCACAGGTGCAGAGCCTGATTTTTAGTTTTAATCTTTATAGAATATGTTGTGATTTGTATTTTTGTTCTTAGGACATTAGTTGATATATTTTAGCCTTTCATTTTAATTTAGTTGCTGAGAATATATAAATAGTAACCCAATCAAAACTGAAATGCAGTAGAACTTCCATTGTTGACCACTTGCCTACATTGACCACCTCCTTACATTGACCTAATTTCCATCGACTGGACATGCACCATATGTAGACATCAGTACAGTAGCCTTTGACCGCCTACATTTGTTCACTAGTTGTTAACAGTCCCTTAGGTGGTCAACTTATAGAGGTTCTACTGTATATTGTTGTTTGGAACGCTTTTTTTCAATTAAGTCTCATATGATAAGGAGTATAAAGAACAGATAAAAGCTTTTCTAAAGGTTCGGCGCCTATGGCTCAAGAGGCTAAGATGCCAGCCACATACACCTGAGCTGGCAGGTTGGAATCCAGCCCGGGCCCGCCAAACAACAATGATGGCTGCAACCAAAAAATAGCTAGGTGTTGTGGCAGGTGCTTGTTGTCCCAGCTACTTGGGAGGCTGAGGCAGGAGACTCGCCTGAGCCCAGTAGTTAGAGGTTGCTGTGAGCTGTGATACCATGGCACTCTACCCAGAGCAACAGCTTGAGGCTCTGTCTGAAGAAACAAGAAAGCTCTTCTAAAGGAAGGGCTGTGCCCCCATACCTTCCCTTCTTTCCCCTACCTATTCTACCACAGTCCTTTCAGTGTCTTCTCTGGACATAATTTCAAAGTCACAATTGTAGAGAAATCTGTTTGAAGGCAATAGCAGCCTTCTACGAAAGTAACATTCCCAGAGAGCTGAGTGACAACTTTTAAGTCCTTAAAAGAAACAGCATAGCAAATTGTCGACAAATGTTTGATACATGAATGATAAAGGAAGTAGATTGACATGAATTAGTTATCCAAGGGCATACTTGCCATGGAAATTACTCTGGGTCAGAGAATGCTTTGTCTGCCATTTTGGTAGAACTGACAGAGCCTCAGTCTGTAGATGAGTGAGGTACGTAATCTATGCAGTGCTCTCCAGTGGAGATAGCACTGCACTAGATAGCGCTCTACTAGATAGCACTCCACTGCTTTTCTCCTTCTGCAGTGAGAAAAACAGTCCAGGTACCTTTCAGTACAGTGGCCATTGGCCAGGTGTATCTTCTAATCAGTGGATTGTGGCTAATATGAATAGGAAACTCCATTCTTAATTTAAAACCAGACATTTGTGGCTGGTGCCTGCCATGGGAGACAGTGCAACTTTAAGCCCTCCCTAAAATAAAACAGGGAAATAACAGTGAAATAGAAATAAGACCGGAATGGTTGTCTTTTAGTCATTACTGACCTATACAGTGACTTTTAAGGAACAGAGTTTCTCATGTGCTTTTAGATTTTGTTAACATTATTCCCCCTATTAAATTCATTTGGTAAGAATTTTTTGAGCATCTACTATGTATTTATGAGGCATTGGGAATAAGAAATGAAAGGATGATCCTTATTGTTGAAGTATCTTTTGAGGTTAGTGGGGAATGATGTTGATATAAATATACACATGACAGTTACTATAATGAATATTTATACACATATGTATTTTGGAAGAGATTCCCTAAGTCTTTGTGGGGAAAGCATGTTGTGAGAGATTTCACAGAGGTTATTTGTTGTGAAGAATAAGTAATTTGCTAAAAGGGCAGATGTTAGGGGTGGGAGGAGGTACTAATTATTGATCATTTTAGGGAAAGTGGAATGTTCATGAAGCTATTTAAAAATAACAATAGCTTCAGAGTTCTCTTTGTTATAAAATTATTATCAATAACTTATATAGTTACCTTATTTTTCATACTGATATATATGGATTTTTAAAATTTAATCATGTCTAAAAAGTATACTTTTTTACCTAAATGCACAACTAAATTATCCATCCTAGAATACAAGGGCTCTCAATTCTGTAATTCTGAGGCTAATTCCCAAAGAGATTCCTCTGAGATAGTTTACTGTTTCTGTAAAACAACTGTATAAGTCACCTACAAGAGTGAGGAACACTGATTTTGTTTACTTGAAATAATTATCAGAAATTGAAAAGTCATAATTGCTTTTTCAAAGGAGGAGTTGTATTCGTAGCTGTGAAGTTTACTCACAGTAAGTTTATTATAAACCTATAATTATAATAAGATATGGTTCAGAAATGCTTAATCCTTAAAGTTAGGAATTGATTTGAGATCTTTCATGCACCTACCAAGTTTTTTGGAAATGAGTCATCGTTTTATAGCATGTATGAGTCAGTGAAAATTGGTTAAACCGTAGACTTCTGTTTGTGTTCTTTAGCTCTTTTAAGTATTATTTTCATTTCATTATGTAATCAGAATATTTTTATAGGTTAGGAATTTTAATAATTCAAATTTGTTTAGTTGATGTTACGTGTTATTAGTCAAATTTTTCTCACTCACCCAATTTACATTATGTTCATTTTATTCCTCATTTTTCTTTTTTTAGGACCCAATGTTGTCTTCCAGTTGTGAAAGCACCCCAGAGACCCACTATCCAAGTTTGACTCTAGCGTGGAGGCAGGGCAGGCAGCCCTGATCAAATCTCTCCTACACAATTTGTTTACTTCGTTTGAATGTTAGAGCCACTTGTGATTATTTCTTTGTGTTTCTAATTTATAGTTAAAATTTATTTGTAACAAGTAAAGGATAGTGGGTCTTTGTGTGGCTTTCCCTGCTGTTCACTCTGGCATCCTTTAGTATTTTTCTTTTTTAATTTGGTAATTACAGGTCATTAGCATGCATATTGAGTTTGCCCTTACGAGGTGGGAGTTCAAACACACAAAGACCCACTATTTGCACAAACTATTCTTGCTGGTTTGGAATGGGCTCCATGCTTTTCTAATGTTATTGCAACATGTATATTCATTACAGACTTCAGATAAAATTTGCTTATGTTCTGCTAATATATTTGATCTAGTCCTAATCACAGTGAGTTCTTAATTGGCTCAATATGTGGTTTGCCCTCAAATACATACTGTTTATTACTTTCTAATTATGGCACTATGAGTACTAATATTTAGATTTGTTTAAAGACCAAGAACTGGAAATAGTTTCTTCTCTGTTTTCTGTGTACTCAGGATGGGAGCAGTAACATTTGGGGGGCACTTTTACTGTCTCACGGGCTAGGAAAGTGGCCTGCTCCGGCAGGTATGTGCAGAGTGGAGTGTGTTGAATGTGTTTCAGCTGCCCAAGAATGAGCACTCCACTATGGTAGTTTCCTTAGGATCTTTGTGTTCTGGGCTAACGATTATTCCTGCAGAATGGAAAGCTCCCACTGTTGACTGTGAGGTATGAAACCTTCCCTAGTTTAGACAGAGCATTTATATCTGTAATACATCTTAAAGTCAGAGTTCTGGTTACCTGTTTCAGTCAGGTGACTACATGTCCTAGTATACAAAAGGACACTGGCTGGCATTCTTCTTAATGAATTTGGTAAAGATCATAAGGAATCCTTGAATAATTTAAATGTCCGTGAAACAGGCATACAGACTTTAGTCAAGAATGAATGAATGAAGGAGAGATGTGTGAGAACTGGCACTCCTCTGTGCTCATGAAGCTTCTTTGAGGCTAGAAGATTGATTTTACCACCCAAACCTCTCTGGCTGATACCTATTCTTCAACCATGTTGGCTACTTTGACATAGGAATTTATTTCATTTCTTTATGAGTGCAAAACATTAAAAATAACAAACATTATTGTAAACTAATATATGTGAGAGTACTTAGCTGAAACAAAAAGGAGTTTTAGTAGGCAGTATTAAATTATATATGAAAATCAGTAAGAAGTTTATGCAATTTAAAATGTTTACAAACTGCAGTGCAATCTACTGTTTGTGAATGTCAAAGTATTATCAGGAAAAGTGTATATACAATCACAGAGTCATATTTCCTCACAGGGTTCTTTAAAAGGAGTGAAATATGTTTTTATACCTCTTACTTTCAGTTAGAGGCATATTTTGTGCAATATTTATGTTAACGTGCCTATACATTATGAATGAATTATTTCAGTCGTACATTGCCTAAGTCATAACCTTATAACACTTGAGAAAGAATCAATCATTTGGTTAAAACTTCACAAACTTCAAATGTCTGTGTTCCAAAATACTTCATACTATTGGGATGTAGGGAGGTATGTATGTGTGCTCCCGGGGGTGGCGATTTCTAGGTAGAACACCTCCACTTTTAGTTTCTGGCATCATCATGATATTCTTATAAATATGACATTAATAGGAAAGCAATAATTTTATAGTCATTTTATCAGTGGAATAATAGATTTGCCTGCATTCATTAAATGAGAGTGCAAAGACTGGGTTCTTAGACTCTTCCTAATTTTATGAATTACCTGTTCTTGCCTTTTGTTTTCTGAACTTTCTGCTTCTGCATCTTTTGGTTGAGTTCACATTAAGGACAGTTATTTTTAATCTGTTTTAAACCCTAACATTAGAGATCAGACCACCATTAATTAGCCACATTAATTTGGTTTAACATTTTTACTTTAGAATACTCGATTTGGACTACCTAATATACTGATAAATTATTTCAAAGGTATTTTTATAGCTCTTGCTTCACTTTTACACTGATAAATATGAATTTTTAGGAACGATATTCAGATAGAGCTTAGCGTCCATAATCAGTCTGAAAATAATGTGTTCATCAGGTACGTATGGATTAAGTCACATGCTGGCCTGTTTAAGCTGAATGTCAGTCTGGAAAACAAATTACTGTATTAAGTGAAATACCATTCTTTGTTTAGGTATTTTGTCATAAAAATGAGAGAAAGCTAAAAAGAGAAACAAAATTGTATGACATGCATATAATAACTTAAGTCTTTCTTAAAAGTGCATGCAATCCTCTCAATACCTCATTCAGCCATATATATTTTTGTTTTCTTCCTCATTCGGTATAAGGCAGCTTTCAATTTGCTTAGAAGACAACATTAGGAGAGAGTTTATAAGAAACACAGAATTTTTAAATGGGGGTACAACTGAATAAATTTGAACTCTTGTAGGAGGTAAAGAATAAAAATACCTGTCTGTTTAAAGATTGCAGTATGTGATAATCATTATTAAAGTATTTGATTAAACTTGATAGGTTTTCCAGCAATGAAAAAATCAGTTCTAAACCAAAGCTGATTTTTAGAAAGTTTAAAAATTTAAATCAACCCTATCCATCGTATAGTTCTCTGAAACTTTATCTTAAAGAGTTACTTTAAAATAATACAACTATTAAAGAATGTAATTGCTATTTTAATGTTTTAAAGTGGTTTAAACATTTTAAAATATGAATACTGTAGTTTAAAAGAAAGCAACTCGGGGAAGGAAAAGTAGAGAAAGAAATGCCAATTCCAGTCCAAAGCTTTATTTGCCAAGTTTCTTAGAATGAATTTTACCAAGTTATGAATTCATGTAAATAGAACCTATAATGGAAATACTGAGAGATTTTTGCCTAAAGGGGCATTTATTGGATGCTGCTGTGATGCTATTGTAATGTAATAAATTCTTAAATTGTTGCAAAGTGCTGTTTTGCCTTAAAATTTTATTTTGTGTGTCTTGAAAACTATAGTATTAAAAGTATTGAGATTGTACAAATGCTGGGCACGCTTGGCATGAGATAATCTGTTTTTATTTTTACAAAATTGTAATATAACTATGCAAGTGTGTTTATTAAAAGAACACAAACTATATTACTTGTATTGTGTATTTCTTTCAAAACATGTTTAAAACTTATTTTTAATTTTTATATGTAGTTGTGATTAAATGTCCTTGATATTTCTCTTTTTTCTTAATGTAGTCTCTGAGTGTAGGCCAGCAAATTGTTTCATATCATAGGGGACAAAAATTTTTAAGTGGTCAAGGTAGAGATTATTTGATTCAAGATAATCATGTCTCCCAAAAGTGAAAGAAATCGTGATTTTAATGTTACTGCTTACAAAACTAAAGGAAAATGTAATTTAGAATAATAATAGACTATTATGTTATTTACATACTTAACTACAAGTTTTTTATAGAAAGATCCAACAGAACTACACAAATTAATAGTCCTTGGAAATGTAGAGTAAGACTTGTTTCAGTATAAAGTAAGAGTCTGTGTAAAAGAAACCTCAGTGATCAGGTATCAGAGGTAAGCTGAATATTACACTTAAGTAATCAAATGGGTGGTTTGTGAGCCCTTGGGTAGGAAGAAAAACATGAGTCTAAATCCAGCCCATTCATCAAATGCATAGCATAAACACACTCTTTCCAAAAAGCCTTTCCTTTCTTTTGGAAAGTTATTCAGCTAACATATATTAAGTATTTGCAAACAGCCAAGCTCTGTACTGGATACTGGGAGTAACAAAAATGAGTTCCAGAAGGTTCTGGCTTTAGGTAGTACATTGCCCTGTGAGAGGATCAGGCCCATAGCAAGTAATTATAAATACTTTTTATAATTACTAAGCACAGTTATAATTACTGAACACCAAAAGAGGAATACCTAATTCAACCATAGATTGATGAATGAAAGAAAACTTCCTAGAGGAAGCAATTACCAAATCCCTGAGTAGGAGTAAGCATATTGAGGGGTGGGACATCAGAGAGTATGAAAAGAGAAGAAACATCTTGGCAGGGGTGGGGGGAGGTGATTATGAGCAGTTCATTTTTGGTAGAGTGGAAGTGCAGAGCCAGGAACAGTGAAAGTTGAGGCTTCAGAGACCAAAAGCTAAACCTGAGATTCTCTAGTTTGGCACCCTCGGCTCCATTGGAATCATCTGGGAAGCTTTCAAAAGCTATTGATGCTTGAAATTAAAGTGGCTTGAAATTTGGCCACTTTGGATTTTTTAAAGCCTCACAGATGATTCTGATAATGCAGCCAAGGTGGAGAAAAAAATGATGAAACAGAGTTCTGGGGGGAATTGGCAGGAGTTGAGGGTTGATGGAATGTGAGGGTAGGTGGGAGAGTCACTTCCAGGTTTGTGTCTTGGGTGACAGGGTGGGATGATGGTGCCACTAGCTTCAGTGAAAAATCAGAGTTAGGGGCTTGGCGCCTGTGGCTCAAGTGGCAAAGGCGCCAGCTACATACACCTAAGGTGGAGGGTTCGAATCCAGCCTGGGCCCGCCAAAAACAACAATGGTAGCTGCAACCAAAAATAGCCGGGCATTGTGGCAGGTGCCTGTGGTCCTAGCTACTTGGGAGGCTGAGGCAGGAGACTCACTTGAGCTCAGGAGTTGGAGGTTGCTGTGAGCTGTGATGCCATGGCACTCTACCCAGAGTGACAGCTTGAAGCTCTGTCTCAAAAAAAAAAAAAATCAGTTAGGGAACGATAATGAGTCTGGTTTTGACTACAAAGCATGTGTGGGCTGTCCAGATAGACTTGTCTAGCAGGTAGTCAGGTAAAAATCAAGGTACATAGGATCAGACTACACCAGCTGGTGGAATGACATGCATGTCGGTAGTTGTTGAACTAGTTGATGAAGTTACTTAAAGAGATGAGACTTCTGAGATCAGCAGTTGAGGGCTGGATAGTGAGAGGAACTCATAAAGATAGGAAACAAGATTCTACAAGAGTAAAGAGATTGTTGTGCTGATACCACCGTTTTTAGAAAATGAAATTCTGGCTGAGCAACCATCTCATGTAAAGAGGAAAAGTGCCCTTTTATTGAGAACTTGCTCTTCTAGGTACTTCTCTAAGGTCCTTGAATGCATTACTTCTTTATTCTGTTCTTTTCTCAGATATGGAAGTTAAAACTGAGAGGTTAAATAGCTCGTCCAAAGTTACACAGCTAGTAAGTGGTAGAATTGGTTTATGGCCTGGTTGCCAAGTCCATGCCCTTAACCTCTACAGTCATGTGCCAATATTGCCACCATTTTCATAGTTCTGTAGTTCTGGCCGTACAGCCATTACTCACACCAGTAAAAGAAAAAAAAAAATCAGAGTTCGCACCGTGTTTTCTCTGTGTAAAAAGACAGAGAAGAAGCAAGGCAGCAAGGACTGAGTATAATAAACAAGGGCAAGAATGTGTAACAATAGTCTCCCGAAAGATACAGCTGAACATAATCAGCTTTTTTTGTAACAGCTTTACTGAGAGATAATTCATATACCACGTAGTTCACTCACTCAAAGTGTACAATTCAATGGTTTTTAATATATTCACAGAGTTCTACAACCATTGCCACAATTAATTATAGAACTTTTTTTTTTTTTGAGACAGAGTCTCACTGTGTCACCCTCAGTAGAGTGTGTGGCATCGCAGCTCACAGCAACCTCCCAACTCTTAGGCTTAAGCAATTCTCTTGCCTCAACCTCCCTATGCCCAGCTATTTTTTGGTTGCAGACTTGTCATTGTTGTTTAGCAGGCCCAGGCCAGGCTCAAACCTGCCAGTCTTGGTGTATGTGGCTGGCACCCTTCTCAGTGAGCTACGAGCACCAAGCCAATTGAACATAGTTAACAGCTCAAAATGAGCCCCTGGCTGGATGTGGTGGGGCATGCCTGTAGTCCCATCTACTTGGGAGGCTGAAACAGGAGAATCATTTAAGGCCAGGAGCTTGAGGCTGTAGTGCCCTATGGTCATGCCTATGAATAGCCACTGCATTCCAGTCTGGGCAACATAGACCCTGTCTCTTAAACCCTATACTATCACTTCCCTGTCCCCCGATGGTCCACAAACCCTGAGCAGCCACTGATCTATTTTCTGTCTCCATATGTTTGCCTATTCCCCATTTCATATATGTGTAATCATAAAATGTGTAGGATTTTGTGATTTGCTTATTTTACTTAGCATAATGTTTTCAAGGTTCATCCATGTTGTAGCATGTATCAGTATATCATTCTTTTTTATGTCTAAATTAATATTTCATGTGTGGATAATACTACATTTTGTTGCCAGACACAGTATCTCAGGCCTGTAAAATCATGGCACTTTGGGAGGCCGAGGCAGGTGGATTGCCTGACCTCACCAGGTTGAGACCAGACTGAGCTAGAGTGAGACCCTGCCTCTAAAAATAGCCAGGTGTTGTGGTAGGCACCTGTAGTCCCAGCTACTCGGGAGGCTGAGGCTAGAGAATCATTTGAGCCCAAGAGTTTGAGGTTGCTGTGAGCTGTGAGGCCACTGCAGTCTATCAAGAGTGACAGAGTTGAAACTCTGTCTCAAAAATAAGTAAATAAATAAATGCAACAACAAAAAACCCTAATTTTGTTCATTCATCAGTTGATAGACATCTGGGTTGTTTCTACTTTTTGTCTATTATGAGTAATGCTGCTGTGAACACTTGTGTACAAGTTTTTGTATGAACATATGTCTTTGTTTTTTGAGTTTATATCTAGGAGTAGAATTGCTAGGTCAAATGGTAAATCTCTGTTTAACATTTTGAGAAACTGCCAGAGTGCCAATATGGCTGCATCATTTTATATTCCCACCAGCAGTGCATAAATGTTTCTGTTTCTCTGCATCCTCACCAGGACTTCTTATTATTTGACTTTTTTATTATAACTCTCCTTATGGGTGTAAAGTGACCTCTCATGGTGGTTTTTGATTTGCATTTCCTGAATGACTAATGATATCGCACATCTTTTCATGTGCTTATTGGCCATTTTCCTATCTTCTTTGGAGAAATGTCTATTCAAATCTTTGCCTGTTTTTAATTTAGTTGTTTGTCTTCATAACCACTTTTTTTTTTTTGAGACAGAGCCTCAAGCTGTAGAGTGCAGTCACATCACAGCTCACAGCAACCTTCTACTCCTGGGCTTAAGTGAGTCTCCTGTCCCAAGCAGCTAGGACCACAGGTGCCCGCCCCAACACCCAGCTTTTTTTGGTTGCAGCCATCATTGTTGTTTTGTCAGGCCCAGGTTGGATTCAAACCCGCCGCCTTAGGTGTATGTGGCTGGTGCCTTAGCCACTTAAGCCACAGGCGCCGAGCCTTCATAACCACTTTTTTAAAAGACTTTAATTTTTAGAGCAGTTTAGGTTCACAGCAAAATTGAGAGAGGGGGACAGAGAGATCCCGTATATTTCCTGCCCCAGCACATGCATGGCCTTCCTTATTGACAGCGTCCTTAAGAGCAGTACATTTGTTACGGTTGATGCACACTGACATGTCGTCATCACTCAAACTTCATGCTTTACGTTAGGGTTCACTCTTGATGATGTGCATTCTGTGGGTTTGGACAGATGTAAAATGACACGTACCCACCCCTGTAGTATCATACAGAGAAGTTTCACTGCCCTAAAAAATCTTCTAGCGTTCCACCTACATTCATCCTCCCACCCCTCCTCCCCTACCAACCATTGCTCTTTTAGTGCCCCCATGGTTTTGCCTTTTGTTCAAGAGTGTTATATGATGTCTGTAGCGTTTTCAGATTGGCTTCTTACACTTAGTAATAGGCATTTAAGTTCTTCCATATCTTTTCATGGCTTGATAATTTGTTTCTTTTTAGTTCTCAATTGTTATTTCAGCAATTGTTATTTAATGTTGAATGTTTTCCATTTTCTGAATATACCAGTTTATCCATTCACTTACCGAAGGACATCTTGGTTGCTTCCAATTTGTGATAACTATGAATAAAGCTGCTATAATATCTGCGTGTAGGAGTACATGTAAGTTTTCAATTCCTTTGGGTGGATAGTATGGTAAGAGTATGTTTAGTTTTGTAACAGCCAAACTGTCTCCCAGAGTGGCTCTACTGTTTTGCATTCCTACCAGCGATCAGTGAGTTCCTGTTCCACATCCTTGCCAGCATTTCATGTTGTCAGCATTGTGGGTTCTGGGCATTCTAACAGGTGTGTAGTGGTATCTTGTTTTAATTTGCGGTTACCTGATGCCAGGTGATGTGGAGCATACTTTCATGTGCTTATTTGCCCTCTGCATATCTTTTGTGAAGTGTCTGTTAAAGTCTTTGGCCCATTTTTTAATTATCATTTTTGAGTGTTAAGTGTCCTTTCCAGGCTCAGCACCTATAGCTCAGCGACTAGGGTGCCAGCCACATACACCAGGGCTGGCAGGTTGGGACCCGGCCCAGGCCTACCAAACAACAATAACAACTACAAAAAAATAGCCGGACATTGTGGTGGGCGCCTGTAGTCCCAGCTGCTTGGGAGGCTGAGGCAAGAGAATCGCTTAAGCCCGAGAGTTTGAGGTTGCTGTGAGCTGTGATGCCACGGCATTCTACCAAGGGTGACATAGTGAGATTCTGTCTCAAAAAAAAAAAAAAAGGTAGGGAGACTCTGTCTCCAAAAATAGAAAAAAAGTTCTTTCCATATTTTGGGTAATAATTCTTTATCATATGTGTCTTTTGCAAATATTTTCTCCTAGTCTCTAGTTTGTCTTTTCATACTCTTGACTGTCTATTACACAACAATTTTTTTTTTTACTTTAATGAAGTTCTTCTTACCTATTCCTTTCTTTCATGGACTAAGCTTTTGGTGTCACATCTCAAAAGTCATCATCAAATTCACAGTCATCTAGATTTTCTCTTATGTTATCTTCTAAGAGTTTTATAGTTGTTTTTCACATTTAGGTCTGTCCGTTTTGAGTTTATTTTTGTGAAAGGTATGGGTCTGAATCTAGATTCTTTTTTTTTTTGGCATTTAGATGTCCAGTTCTAACACCATTTGTTGAAAAGACTATCTTTGCTCTATTACATTCCCTTTCCTCCTCTGTGAAAGGTCACTTGGTTGTATGTATCTGGATCTATTTCTGGCCTCTATTTTGTTCCAGTGATCTATTTGTCTGTCTTGATTAATGTAGCTCTATACTAAGTCTTTTTTTTTTTTCTTAAACAAAGCCTCAATCTGTCGCCCTGGATAGACTGCTGTGATCGCAGCTCACAGCAACCTCCAACTCCTGGGCTTAAGCGATTCTCTTGCCTCAGTCTCCCAATTGGGTAGCTGGGACTACAAGTGCCCGCTACAATGCCTGGCTATTTTTTGGTCATAGTTGTCATTATTGTGTGGCAGGCCCGGGCTGGATTCGAACCCACCACCAGCTCTGGTGTACGTGGCTGGCTCCCTGGCCGCTTGAGCTACAAGTGCCGAGCCTATACTAAATCTTAAGGTTGGATAGGGTCAGTCCTCCAACTTTGTCCTCCTTTAATATTGTGTTGGCTAGTCTGGGTCTTTACCTCTCCACAAAAAATTTAGAATCACTTTTTAAACTGTTGTAAGCAAGAACAACTGATTATGGAAGATGTATGTAAGAGAGCTTTCAATGCTGTTGTCAAAAGGCAAAATTCACTTAGTCATTTAAAGAGAGTGATAAAGTGAGCATAGTGGGGATAGTCAGAAGATTGCTTTGAATCCCAGTTCCGCCATCTCACCTCTCTGGCCTTAGCTTAGTCTGTATAATGAAGATAATAATACCTACATTGCAGATGAAATTTAAGGATTTGTGAAGCACTACTTTGGTGTCTGACACATAATAGATGTTATAAATTATAGAAATAACAGCTAAGATTTAGTAAGTATTTGCTGTGTACCAAGTGATAAACATTTTGCCTTGTCTGGGTAAGTGGTAGAGTAGGAACTCAAGTTCAGATCTGAATTCAGATCTCGAGCTCTTGAGTCACCAGCCTCCCCCTTACTGCTTTTCCTTTAGCTGGGAGCTGCTGTTATTCCAAACCACAAAGGCAAAACAGTTGTCAGTTAATTTTAAGAAGAGGTGAGAAGAGGAAAAAATTAACTGCAATAAATGAATCCAGGCTGATCAAGTCACATTTCCAGGTACTGAAAGAGCCTGTGTTAACAGTGGTCATTGGTTAGAGTTTAAAAATTGGTTCAAGAATTATTTGGATTTCCAAAAACAAAAACACAAGTGGCTTCATGGTGGAAGCATGCTATCTGGTACATTGTCTGTACTTAATAAATATTTTTCAAGTAGATGAAAGGCTATTTTTTGACAAAATATCCAATAATTTTCTAGTGCCCTGATAAAATTTCAGTTATGAAGTCAGCCTTTAGAAAATGCACACAGTGTATTCATCTAGATTTACTGTTAAAATCTCATCTTTTCACTGAGCTTCACCACAGTGCAACTGAAAACCATTATGTGATACCCTGACTGCTAAATTGGGCACACAGAGAATAGCATTGTTCACTGGCATTGCTCTCCTCGGAATGGGTGAGGACTTTTCTAGGACTTACGACATAATCTGAACAAGCCCTCTGTGTTCATCATCACAAATTGTCTTTTGTCCTTCACCTTTTGGAATCTTCCCAGATCTTTCTCCTCTCCTTTCATAAGTATCTCTTGCTTCTTGTTCCTGTTTGCCCTGTAGTTTAGAACAGTGGTTCCCAACTGTGGTAGGTCACAGACTTTTCATCTGTATTATTCATAATTTGCCTTTCAGTCTCCATATCCTCCCACAATGTGGGAGTCTTGTGACCCAGCCCACTCTTAATTATGCTTCTGGAAACTTTGACCTGATAATAGTTGGGATCTCTCATTTTTCTTACTTTCTTTTTTTGGTCACCCTTGGTAGTAGAGTGTCATGGCTTCACAGCTCACAGCAACCTCTAACTCTTGGGCTGAGCAATTCTCTTGCCTCAGCCTCCCAAGTATCTGGGACCACAGGTGTCCGCCACAACGCCTGGCTATTTTTAGAGATGAGGTCTCACTCTGGCTCAGGCTGGTCTTGAACCACAGGCAGTCCCGAGGGCTGGGATTACCCTGCTCAGCCTCCCAAGTGCTGGGATTACAGATGTGAGCCACCACGCCCAGCAGGTCTCTCATTTTTCTTCTTTGCCCACTCTCCCTGTCTTCCAGAAAGGTTCTGTCCGGAGGTTCCATCAATTTATCTGACCACCTGTAGTTAATACTGCTATACTGTCCTCTGCAGCTCAGAGTTTAACTTGACATCATATTCTATAAATACTTATTGAAGCCCTACTATATGTCATGCACTGGGGATAGAGAATCATAAAACAAGCAAAAAATTCCTGCCCTCTGGGCGCTGGCATTTGAGTAAAGTAAAACAGAAAGTGAACAAAATGAGTAAGTGAAGTGTGAGGTATCTTAGAAAAATAAAATGGGTAGGGGGGAGGGAATGCTGTGGGGGGCATCCAGAGGGATTTTATTTTGACTAGGATACTTGGACAAAGCCTCTCTGAAATGGTGACATGGGAGCAAAGAATTGGAGGCTGTGAGGGAGATCTGGAGGGAGCCATGTGGATATCTGAACATTATTCCATGCAGAGGGGCAGCACATACAACGGGCCTGAATCGGGAGTGTGCCCGTGATGCTTGAGGAACAGTGCAGAGGCCAGTGTGGCTGGGACAGAGCGGGAAATGAGGTGCAGGTCTGACCGAACAAATAGGACAGGTGTTTAGGGTTTGGGGGCTGTTGGTAAGAACTTTGGCTTTTGTTTAAAGCAAAAAGAGCCCACTGGAGGGTTTCAATGAAAGGAGTGATATGATCTGATACGGTTTAATAGGATCACTCTGACTTGCTATTTTTAAAAGAGAGAAGGGTCATCAGCAGTTACAGAATACACTTTCTGTACCTCAGCTCATGGGTCATTCTCAAGGATAGATCATATGTTAGGCCACAAAACTAGTCTTAAAGAATTAAAAAGAATTGAAGTCATCCCAAGTATTTTCCCTGACCACAGTGAAATAAAACTAGAAGTCAAACCTGGAGCAATGAAATGAACAAATGAATAAATAAAAATAAAACTAGAAATCAGTAACAAGAGGAACATTGGAAACTCCCCACACATGAAAATTAGACAATACATTCCTGAATGGAAGGACATTTTAAATTCTTGAAATAAATAAAAATGAAAACACCAAATATCAAAACCTGTGGGATAAAGTAAAAGCAGCAATAAGACAAAAATTTATAGCAGTAAGTGTCTGCATCAGAAAAGTAGAAAAGTTTCAAATAACCAATCTAATCATACATCTCCATGAACTAGGAAAACAAGAGCAAACCCAAAATTAGTAGGAGAAATAATAAAGATCAGAGCAGAAATAAATGAAATTGGAACCAAAAAAATACAGTAGATCAATGAAACAAGAAGTTGGGTTTTTTGGCAAGAGAAACAAAACTGACACTTTAACCAGTCTAAAAAAAAAAGGAGAGCAGACCCAAATAAAATTGGAGTTGAAAAGTAGACATTTCACCTGATACTACAGAAATTCAAAGGGTCATCATAGACTACTGTGAGCAACCATATGCCAATAAATTAGAAAACCTAGAAGAAATGAATAAATTCCTAGACACATTCAGCCTATCAAGATTGAACCAGGAAAAAATCAGAAACCTGAGTAAACCAATAACAAGTAAGGAGATAGAAGCAGTAATAAAAAATTTCCCATCCATGAAAAGCCCAGGACCCAGAGGTTTCACCGCTGACTTCTACCAGACATTCAAAGAAGAAATAATACCAATCCTACTTAAACTATTCCAAAAAATTAAGGAGGAGAGAATATTCCCAAACTCATTCTCCGAGGCTGTATCACCCTAATACCAAAACCAAAGACGCACCAAAAACTGAAAGCGTAAGCCACCATCTCTGACGAACATAAATGTAAAATTCCTCAAAGTACTTGCAAATCAAATTCAACAACACAGTAAAAGGATTATTCATCATGATCAAGTGGGATTCATCCCAGGGTTACAGGGTAGTTCAGCATGCCCAAATCAATCAGTGTGATATACATTGTATCAACAGAGTGAAGGATAAAAACCTTATGATTACTTAAATTGATTCTGAACCAGCATTTCATAAAATACAAGATCTCTTCATGCTAAAAACTCACAAAATCCTGGGTATAGCAAGAACTTACCTCAACATGATAAAAGCCACATATGACAACCATATGCCAATAAGTTAGAAAACTCAAAAAAAAAAAAAAAGAAATAAAAAAAATCAGTAGAATTTCTGTATTCCAACAGTAAGCAATTGTAAAAAGAAACCAAGAAAGTGATCTCATTTACAAGCAAGTATCACCCTGAATGGGGAAAAACTGAAAGGCTTTCCTCTAAGACCCGGAACAAGACAAGGATGCCCACTTTCACCACTATTATTCAACATAGTATTTAAAGTTCCAGCTAGAGCAGTCAGAAAAGAGAAAGAAAGGGCATCTAAATTAGAAAAGAAGAAGTTAAGCTATCCTTGTTTGCAGATGATCTGTAATATGATCCTATATCTAGAACTGATAAATTCAGTAAAGTTGAAAGATAGAAAATCAACAGAGTAGATAATGTGCACAGTTATGCTATAAGAAATAAAAAAAAGGCTCGGCGCCTGTGGCTCAATCGGCTGGGGCGCCAGCCACGTACACCTGGGGTGGCGGGTTCGAGTCCCTAACCCGGGCCCACCAAACAATGATGGCTGCAACCAAGAAATGGCCGGGCATTGTGGCAGGCTCCTGTGGTCCCGGCTACTTGGGAGGCAGAGGCAGGGGACTCGCTTGAGCCCAGGAGTTGGAGGGTGCTATGAGCTGTGATGCCATGGCACTCTACCCAGGGGGATGGCTTGAGGCTCTGTCTCAAAAAAAAAAAAAAAAGAAAGAAAGAAAAAAAATCAGTAGAATTTCTGTATCCCAACAGTAAGCAATTATAAAAAGAAACCAAGAAAGTGATCTCATTTACAATAGCTACAAATAAAATACCTACGAATCAACTTAACCAAAGAAATGAAGGATCTCCAGAATGAAAACTTTAAAACATTGATGAAAGAAATTGGACACCAAAAAGTGGAAGGATACTCCATGTTCGTGGATTAGAAGAATCAATATTGTTGATATTCTTTGTAGAAATAAAAAAAAATAATTCTAAAATTGGAACCACCTAGAATAGCCAAAGTCATCTTGCACAAAAAAACCGGAGGAATCACATTACCTGGCTTCAAATTATACTACAGAGCTGTAGTAACCAAAACACCATGGTACTGCCATAAAAACAGACACGTAGACCAATGGAACATAATAGACAACCCAGAAATAAATCCACACAGAAGTTATCTTCAACAAAGATGCCAAGATGCAGTAGAGAAAGCACAGTCTCTTCAGTAAATGAGGCTGGGAAAACTATATATCCACATCTAAAAGACTGAAACCAGACCGGTATCACTCATCAGATGCAAAAATCAAAACAAAATGGATTAAAAACAAGACCTGAAAGTATGAAACTACTAAAAGAAAATATTGGTAACCTGCTTCAGGACATTGGTCTGGGCAGTGATTTCTTGAGTAATACCCCCAAAGCACAGGCAACCAAAACAAAGTTGAACAAAAGTGATCACATCAGGCTAGAAATTAACGTGAAGAGACAACGCACAGAATGGGGAAAAAAATCTGCAAACTTCTCATCTGACAAGGGATTAATAACTGGAATATATAAGGAGCTCCAATAACTCAACAGGAAAAAATAAGAAATGGGCATCTCTCAAAAGAAGACATACAAATGGCCAACAGGTATATGAAAAAGATGATCAACATTAGCCATCAGATAAATGCAAATCAAAACTACAATGAGATATTATCTCACCCCAGTTAAAATGGCTTTTATCAAAAAGATAAGCAATAACAAATGCTGGTGAAGATGTGGAGAAAGGGGAATTCTTATACACTGTTGGTGGCAATGTAAATTAGTGCACCCACTAAGGAGAACAGTATGGAGAGTCCTCAAAAACTAAAAACAGAACTACCATATGACCCAGCAATCCCATGCTGGGTATATATTCAAAGAGGGGAGATCAATATATCGAGAGAAGATATCTGCACTCTTATTGCAGCACTATTCTTAGTAGCCAAGATTTGTAATGAATTTATCCAGATGAATGGATAAAGAAATTACAGTGGATATGCATGATGGAATATTATACAGCCACAAAAGGAATGAAAATGTGCCATGTGCAAGTTGGACAACACTAGAGAATATTATGTTAAGTGAAATAAGCCAAGAATAAGAATAAGCCACTCATATGTGGAAGCCAGAGCCATGAGTAAAATTCCCTTTAGGGAAAATAAATAAGTATTAAAAAGAATGCTCTCATGGAAACAGGGTAGAGTTACAGTTACCAAGGCTGGGAAGGGCAGCAGGGAGAGGGGATAAAGTGGATGGTTAGTGGATGTAAAATATAGTTGGATAAGAATGTTACAATATTTGATAGCATAACAAAGTGACTATAATCAACAATAAGTTAGGGTATACATTAACCAAAAAGAGTGGATTTGGAATGTTCCTGGCACAAAGAAAAAACGCCTGAGGTGATGGATACCCCATTATTCCAGATTGATTAATTCGCATTGTATGCCTGTATCAAAACGTCACGTGTACCCTAATAAGATATACAACTGTTATGTACCCATAATAATTAAATTTTTTTTAATTTAAAAAAATGAAAGAGGCTCGGCGCCTGTGGCTCAAGCGGCTAAGGCGCCAGCCACATACACCTAAGGTGGTGGGTTCAAATCCAGCCCGGACCCGCCAAACAACAATAATGGCTGCAACCAAAAAAAAAAAAAATAGCTGGGTGTTGTGGCCGGCACCTGTGGTCCCAGCTACTTGGGAGACTGAGGCAGGAGACTCGCTTGAGCCCAGGAGTTGGAGGTTGCTGTGAGCAGTGAAGCCATGGCACTCTACTCAGGGGCTCAGCTTGAGGCTCTGTCTCAAAAAAAAAAAAAAATGAAGGAAGGGATCAGAATCAAGGAGACACATTAGGAAGCTAGTTCATTAAGCAAGCACAAGATGGTGGTGGCTTAGATCAGGGTGACTGTGTTGGACACGATGACAAGCGATTGGATTGTGAATGGATGTGAAGATGGAGCCTCCAGGAGGATTGAAGGTGGATTGTGAGAAGAGAGGTTATCAAAGATGTCTCCCATGATTTGGGCCTGAACAGATGGAGAGACGGTATAATGAAGGAGGAGGATGATTAGGAGTTTGGTTTTCTTGACGTGCCTTTTACACATCCAGATGGAGATACTGAGCTTGTGGTAGGACACAGGGAGATCAGAGGAGATGTTCAGGCTGGCGTGTAAAATCGTGAGTATGTCAGTACATACCAAAGGCGTGAGATGGAGCGAGAGCACCGAGGCTCTGAGCATGCGTAGACGAGAACCTCCAGGAGAGTTGAGGAGGAGCCAGAACAGGAGCTGAGCAGGGCTGAGCAGTGAGCTAGGGGGATCTGAGGAGAGAGGGTGACCTAGAGACCAAGTGAAAAAGGATTTTACAGAGGAAAGGATCATCAGCTGTCCCAAATGCTAGTGATGGGTCAAGTTAAGTGAGTAACTTTTACTCAAGGAGGAAGTTACCTGGGCATATTAGGGAGGTCTTCTTCCTCAAACTGAAACCTTTGAGAGTAATGTTACATGTGTGATTTTCCAGCTATATTCAGAACATTTTTTTCCACAGTAATATAGATTCTTTATTATGTTTTGAAATTGGTCCTGTGGGTTACTGAAAAGGGTGTGTATCCTCCGGTCATTGTTCCTCCGGAATTTGAGTAGTTCTGTCATTCCTCAACTCTAGAAGTGTCTCGGGCACTGTAATCTCAGTCTTTGCTCCCTCCTTTCTCCCTGTTCCCCACTAGACCGCTCTTATGTGCACCTGGGTCTAGTCATCCTGCCTCTGTGTCTCTTACCCTCCACTGGATGTTTGCTAACTCTTTTCTTTCTAAGAAAAGTCTGTATTCTGTGATTTCTTTAGATCTGTTTTCAAGTTTACTAATTCCTTCCTCACTTGTGTTTAATCTGCAATTTTTTAAAAATTATTATTTCTCTGGCAATGTTTGCCATTTTTTTCCAAATCTGTCTATTCTTTTTTCATACTCTACCTATGGTGTCTTGGGTTATGTTAAACATACATATTTTTATATCTCCATTTATATTTTGTCCTGTTTTCTTGTGTTCCTGGAGCCCTAATCCTCATTTTTGAATTTATGATAGATTTGTTCCTTGTTTTTTGTAATTGCTTTACTTTGAGCCCATCTTGAGAGAGACGTAGGTCTTCTGGATATCCTGTGGAAGCAGGTGGTGAGAGTGACCCGCCAGACGGGTTGTACATTTTCTTTGGCCAACCCCACTGAGGGTATTACTGCCAAGGACCAATTTTTGTATTAATTTCTAAGTTTGGGAATTTTTGAATTCCAAGTTTCTGTGAGATGCAAGCCTAACATTTCCATTCTTTACCCACCAAAGATGAAAAGCTTTATCATCTTACTGTTCTGACTGCAGGGTTTTTTCTACTAGTCCACCCTGTAATCTTTAGTCTCCTACCAAAAGACTTACTGGCCAAGCATAGCCAGAAGCCAACCAAAACAGAAGCTTAGAAAAGGCAGGGTTGGCTTTTATCAGCCCAGAGCACACCAGGGAAAGGTGAGAATTGGATCTGGGGACAAACAGGCACAGGACGAACACAGTGTTCTACCACTTAAATATTTCCTAGCCTCTGGAGGGGAAAATGCTGTGCTCGGGATGCTACTACAGAAGTGTGTTAGTCACAGCCCCAACCTCCAGTGGGAGACACTAGTATACTAACCTTACAGATTAACCGGTAAAAGTTAGATAATGTGAACATTTATTTATTTATTTATTTATTTTTCTTTTTGAGACAGAGCCTCAAGCTGTCCCCCTGGGTAGAGTGCCATGGCATCACAGCTCACAGCAACCTCTAACTCCTGGGTTCAAGTGAGTCTCCTGCCTCAGCCTCCCGAGTAGCTGGGACCACAAGCACCTGCCATAATGCCCGACTATTTTTTGGTCGCAGCCATCATTGTTGTTTGGCAGGCCCGGGCTGGATGCAAACCTGCCACCTTGGGTGTATGTGGCTGGCGCCTTAGCCACTTGAGCCACAGGCCCTGAGCCAATAATGTGAACATTTAAAATGCAGGTACAGCCAGGCGTGGTGGCTCATGCCTATAATCCTAGCACTCTGGGAGGCCGTGGTGAGTGGATTGCCTGAGCTCAGGAGTTCAAGACCAGCCTGTACAAGAATAGTAAGACTCTATCTCTAAAAATATCTGGGTGTCATGGTGGGCACCTGTAGTCTCAGCTATAAGGGAGGCTGTGGCAAGAGGATCCCTTGAGTCCTAGAGTTTGAGGTTGCTGTGACCTATAACACCACGGCACTCTATGGAGGGTGACAAAATAAGACTCTGTCTCACAAAAAAAGAAAAAAGAAATGAAATAAAATGCAGATAACAAACCAGTACCATGGAAACACAAGGGAGGCAAGTTTGGGGGTAAGTGGGACAGAGGGATGGGAAAGGTCTCCCAGAGTAGCATCCCTCAAGATGCACCGTGAAGGTGAGTAAGGTGGTTCTTTATGGGGAAGAGGCCGTGGGTGGAGGAAAGGAGGAAACAACAACGGAGCCGGGGGAAGTGTGTGTGGCACATGATGAGGACTGGGGCCCCAGGGCTCAGAGGTGAATGTGCAGCAAAAGCTTAGCCTGGAAAACTTGGTGAAGCCAGGTCGTGGAGACTGGAGCCCTGGCCACCAAGTTAGGACTTCATTCTGCAAACAGAGAAGACATTGAACATTTGTGAGGAGAGGAACATAAAAAATGCAGCAGCTGGCATGAGCTGTTCAGTAGAAATGTAATGTGAGCATAAGGCAGTCCCATATGTAATGTAAAATTTTTCCTTAGCTGGTGGCATGGTGGCACAGTAGTCCCAGCTACTTGAGAGGCTGAGGCAAGAGGATCACTTGAGCCCAGGGTGTTGAGGCTACAGTGATCTGTGATCATGCCACTGCACTCCAACCAGACCAATAGAGACCCCTAACAAACAAATATTGCAGCCGTCACAATAAGAAGAAATGAAAAGTGGACAGAGCACAGTGGCTCACATTGATAATTGTAGCATTTGGAAAGCTAAGGTGGGAGGATCACTTGAGGCCAGGAGTTCAAGACCAGCTTGAGCAACTGTGTTTGTTAGGGGTCTCTATTGCTCTGGCTGGCGTGCAGTGGCATAATCACAGATAGCTATAGCCTCAACCCCCTGGGCTCAAGTGATCCTCTTGCCTTCAAAAATAGAAAAAATTAGACTAGCGTGGTGACTCACACCAGTAGTCCCAGCTTCTTAAGAGACTCAGGCAGGAGGATCCACTTGAGCCTAAGAGTTTGAGGTTGCTATGAGCTATGATTATGCCACTGCACCCTGGCCTGGGCAGCAGAAGTGAGACTTTGTCTCAAAAAATTTTAAAAAAAAGTGAAAAGAAACAGATGAAATTAATTTTAATAATTGATTAAATATTGATAACCTACAAATATTTAATCCCAGATTATCCTGATAAAGCTAATATCATGTACAGTCCAGCTTTAGAACCAACAGAATATCTGAGGCTTTTCCTATTATTCCAGCTAGGCTATGCTTGTGGGTTTTAATGTAAATCATTGGTTTTCAGCATGTGATACGCATCTGCTGTGGTACATGACATAGTGATGTGCAAAGTAGTACCCAGGTGAACTCATTTTATTTGAATTACTATGTATTTGTATTGATGACTTTAGAATAAACACAATGAACACATTTGACTTCAAATGAGTAAATCTAGAGAAAAATATTAAGTAAATAATAGTGGACTTGGATATGGCAAAAATCTTGAAAGCAGAACGTGAAGTTTGGAAGACACTGGTGTAAGAGATGGGGTAATCTTAGCAACTGTTCTAGTTGCTTCCATCAGAGTCGCCTGGCCACTCTGAGCAGCACCATTCTGCTAGGTATCTGGTCATCAACTCCTCTGCCTAGTCAAGAAAACATCCAAACCAGCCTTAGGAATTTCACAATACTCAGTCTCTCCCCAGCAGATCAGAATAAAATACTATCCCCCGAAAACGTGACCATTTTGAACCTGATAGTAGCACTGTGGTTTCATCTTGGTAGCATCAAACATAACCTGTCTGATTGAAAGTTTTTTCCCCTTGTAGGAGTAATTTGTTTGAGCTATTGTTCTGTTGACATCTACAGATAATAGCAAAGCTATCTTCATTGGAACTATCAGTAAACCCAAATCTATACAAAATATATAAAAATTCAAAGGCAGCTAGGTGCCCGTAGCACAGTGGTTACAGCGCCAGCCACATGCACCAAGACTGGCGGGTTCAAACCCAACCCGGGCCAGCTAAACAACAATGAGAACTGCAACAAAAAAACATAGCCAGGCATTTTGGCAGGCGCCTGTAGTTCCAGCTACTTGGGGGGCTGAGGCAAGAGAATTGCTTAAGCCCAGGAGTTTGAGGTTGCTGTGAGCTGTGGTACAATGGCAGTCTACTGAGGGCAACATAGTGAGACTCTGTCTCAAAAAAAAACAAATCAGGCTCGGCACCTGTGGCTCAAGTGGCTAAGGCACCAGCATCATACACCCAGGGTGGCGGGTTCATATCCAGCCAAACAACAATGATGGCTGCAACCAAAAAATAGCCGGGCGTTGTGGCGGGCACCTGTGGTCCCAGCTACTTGGGAGGCGGAGGCAGGAGACTTGCTTGAGCCCAGGAGTTGGAGGTTACTGTGAGCTGTGATGTCATAGCACTCTACCCAGGGGGACAGCTGGAGGCTCCTGTCTCAAAAAAAAAAAAAAAAACAAATAAAAGGAAATCGGAAAGAGGATTTAAATCCCCTTTGGAAACCAGTGTGATCCTTGCATGTTCTGCCTCAGGGCTTTGGGGGTTTATTCCCATTGCTGGCACTACATCACATCGACCAGGATACCTGGCATACCTCAAGCCCCCCCCCTTCAAGGCCACCTGCTCACGCTGCCTTTTCTAATTGCCTCTGCTACAAAAGGGCTTCCACACGTTCTCTTTCCCAATTTTTTTTTTTTTTTTACAGTTTTTGACCAGGGCTGGGTTTGAACCCGCCACCTCTGGCATATGGAACCAGCGCCCTACTCCTTTGAGCCACAGGCTCTTTCCCAGTTTTTTGACACAAGCCACTTGTTTATGTTGTAGCTTTCTTGGTACTACCTGCTGTCAACCTAAAACAGAGAGAGAGAGTCTCTAAAGAAACTGGTGTTTATTCAGGAATGGCATTGCCACAGGAATACACATCCTATAGGAAACTAAGAGCATATTCTGGGAGGTAAAGGAAAACAAAGATTTCTGAAGGAAAGGTGAGGAAGAGCACATAATTGTTTTCAGGTAATTATCCCTGGATCTAAGGATCAAT
Source organism: Galagoides demidoff (assembly GCA_963574575.1). Classification (NCBI taxonomy): domain Eukaryota; kingdom Metazoa; phylum Chordata; class Mammalia; order Primates; family Galagidae; genus Galagoides; species Galagoides demidoff. The sequence continues at coordinate 8,723 of CAUYQV010167822.1, read as the reverse complement.
ATCAAGAGTGATGCCAGTCAGTTGCTGGGCAGATGTGGGCGTACACTTGCCATGGCCTTTGTGCAAGGCTGTGGTTTTTGCAGAGTCTTTTTGATAGTTGCTGTTGTTGGGCTTTCATGCATGAGAACCTCTCTCCACGGCCTTCTCTGGCTCTGTTCATCAGAATTTTTATTACAAGTGACTCCACTTAGATTCTGACAACTTACACTGATTTTGCATTTTGTTTGAGGAAGGCTTTCCTGCGGTATTCACCCTGTCTACCCTCAGCTACTTGTTGAATGATTCTGGAATTATGTCATTTCACAGTTTGGCATCTAGTTCAGCTCTGATGCGCCTGTAAATTGATCCAGAGTGAATACAGTGCCTCTCATCCTGACGCCAGGCTGCTGGCGATTTTCCTCAAAGTCACCTATGGCGGGATCCCTGCAGTGTATCCAAAACCAGGAGCTCACTGTTCCTGTGGGTTAAGGCAGTGGTCTGGCTGGCAGTCGCTGGATCCTGGGAATTCGGAGATTTATAACCTTAGAATTTTCCTTTGAGAAATTTAGAAACACATTTCTCAACCATTTTTTATAACAGTCACAGTAAGAAATACTTTTTAGATCTCCAATACTTAACTAAAAATGTTCACAGTTCCTACCAAAGCTGCACACATAGTTTCTATTTAATTTTTTTTAATGCTTGGCCTGCACCAGCATTTTTAAAAACTAAACTGATGTAACAGCCCAGTAGTGGCTTATGCATGCCCTGCTCTTTGGAAAACACTGGTCTTCAAGCATTTGATTCAACTTCAGTAACTTCAAAAATGTCTTGAGACGGTGAGATTCTTCACAAGCTCCTCACAGTTCTGACCTCTTTGAGGTCATTTCTAAGAATCCTTAATTCTGTTATTACTCCTCAGAAAAGGAATCAGGGAGAGGATGAAATGTCCCAGGCATTGCTTATTTGCCCTGGAGGGGCACCGAGGCTGGTGCTCTGCGTGTGAGCTGCTCTGGGAGGTCGGAGCACTCTGTGTTGAGCTGGGTGGTTCTTTCAAAGCAGCATTTGTAAACCCAACACATGTGCTGATAAATGTCTATTTTCTACAAAGCTGACAGAAATGTTTTAAACTTTACCCTGTTTTGTCTGCAGGGTGTGCTGATCTCCAAACCCTGGACACAATGCAGCCAATTGAGAGGAAAAGACAGGGCTACATTCACGAGCTGATTCAGACTGAAGAGCGGTACATGGATGACCTCCAGCTTGTCATCGAGGTGAGGGGCCTGTCGCTGGCTAGCGCTAGGGGCGCCTGCTGTCTTGGGGCTGCTTCCGCTCAGGGGCAGAGCCGGGCGTCACTTCCGGTGTGAAAATTCACAAATAGTGACAGAAGCTCTCACCCCTTCCAAGTGCTGTCTCTGCCCACTGGAGAAGGCTTGAGCTGGGAAGTCTGTCATTAGGATGAGTGCTGTCTCCCAGATTAGGCGTCCGGAGTGGAGAGGGAGAACAGAGGGCAGGGGAGTGCCTTCCTCGGCTATGGCAGAAACCCCCTTCCAGGAAGCACAGGGCGGAGAGCAGATGTGAGTGCCCCCGATGCAGACTCTGTCTACCTCAGGTTTTTGTTTAACTGTATTTCTCCTGCTGTTCATGTTTTTATAAATGTTGGTATTCCCCAAGGAACTTTTGAAGCAGTGAAAGTGTTCACCTCCTGTTTATATTAGTTTGGAAAACCAGTTAGGAGCATATTGTAAAATATTTCCCAAATATTTACTGTTTGTGCCTATTAATGTTACCAGTGACCTCTAAGCTGATGACAGCTGTCCTCGTTAGAATAGAATTTTAAGATGATTGGTGTTTCAGGTGACACCTATGGCTCAAAGGAGTAAGGCGCTGGCACCATATGCTGGAGGTGGTGGGTTCAAACCCAGCCCCGGCCAAAAGCTGTAAAAAAAAAGATGATTGGCTCGGCGCCTGTGGCTCAATCGGCTAAGGCGCCAGCCATGTACACCTAAGGTGGTGGGTTCGAATCCCCAGCTAGGGCCCGCCAAACAACAATGATGGCTGCAACCAAAAAATGGCCGGGCGTCGTGGCGGGCGCCTGTGGTCCCAGCTACTTGAGAGGCGGAGGCAGGAGACTCACTTGAGCCCAGGAGTTGGAGGTTGCTATGAGTGATGCCATGGCACTCTACCCAGGGGGACAGCTTGAGGCTCCGTCTCAAAAAAAAGAAGATGATTGGTGTCTGAGTGAATAAAAGAAGGCTTTATATTTCTATTATATGTTTGTTCTGCGGCTTTTAGTTTCCAGTAACTGCGTCAAGACCCTCGGGTGAGAAGACGCTTAACTTAACAAACCACCTGAAGAGAACAAGTGTCCCTACACAGGCCCAACAGGCGCAAACCTGCAGAATGGAGCAGAGGCTGCGTCCTTCTGCATCTGTGCCCAGTGGTCCTTTCCTGGAGTCATTCTTCATGCTAAATGCAGGCCTGTGTGCCAGAAGTATCCAGGCAGGCGCAGAACATAGTTCCTCTCACGCGTGCCCCGTATTGAGCTTCTCGTCTCCCTCAGTCCTCTCACGTGTGCCCCGTATTGAGCTTCTCCTATGGTAATGTCTGTCTCCCTCAGGTCTGTGAGCTCCTTGAGAGCCAGGGGCTGCAGAGCCTCACCCTGCATTCCCAGAGCCCGCCTGGCCCTTCGGCCGTTCCTAAGTACTCAGTGAATTGGGTGGGTTTATGTCTGCACTTCCCTGGCCAGGACAGATGGCCTAGAAGAAAAGCCCTTCTTTTATCATTAATCCCCTGCTGGGATCAGCCCTGCTGCTGGTCAGATTCCAACCCTGAGGGATTGTAAGTGGTGTGCACAGAAGGTGACTGGGTCCTTCCTCCACCTCAGGCCAGGCTCTCAGCCACTCAGGGCCTTGGCTATTCCCACTCTGCCAGCCTCGTGAGATGCTGTGAAGGGCTAGTCGTCCTGTCAGGGTCAAGGAGTTAGGGTGAAAAGCACTGTTCACAGGTGCCACTTTCTTCTCTCCATCCCTAGGAAGGTCCCCCGAGAGCCCATCCATCTTACTCCCCTCTGCTTACCTCCACCCAGCCCAGCCCAGAGCAGCTGAATGCAGGAACTAAGCAAAGTGGCATAAATTAATCAGTGAACGAAAGAACAAATAGACCACCAGGTGCTTTCCTTGTCCTCCAGTAACAGCCCCACAACAGATCAGCCAGCTTAAGGGACACTCTCCTAGGAGTGTCCTGACCTCTTCAGTCTGATGTGGAACCTTAAAACTCTTTAGAGCAGCAGTTCTCAACCTGTGAGTCAACGACCCCTTTGTAACAATGAAAATATATCCTGCATATCATATATTTGCATTACGATTCATAATAGTAGCAAAATTATAGTTATGAAGTAGCAACAAAAATAATTTTATGATTGGGGGTCACCACATGAGGAACTGTATTAAAGGGTACGACATTAGGAGGTATTAGGAAGGTTGAGAACCAGTGCTTTAGAGAGTGTCCGGCACTTTCATCTGAATTCTATGAATCCATGTGCAACTGAATTCAGTAAGCATTAACTGAAAACTCACCTTGGGCAAAGCACAAAGCACTGTGCCAGAACAAAGAGGTGAGAACATTCCCATCAAGTTACAGACATCCCAATAGGGTGAGTGGAGACTGGCGCGCAGAGGAGGGAACCACCCCCACCAGCAAGGACTTCTTTTCCCAGTTATGCGATAGACAAGGGTGAGTTTGCTGGGCCAGGAGGAGGAAACAGAAGTGGAAGACAACATTCAAAGGGGATGAGGGACCTACGGGCTGTCCAGCATATACCTGAGGGCCAGGATGATGAAGTCAGCAGGGGTGGATCTCAGGACTTGAGAACCTCACGGAGTTTATATCTTCCCACAAACCTAGCAGGGAGCCTCTGAAGCACTTCCATAGAGTAGTATGTCCTGTATTTTGGAAAGATTGCAAATGAGAAGAGTTGTCTCAGATAACTTGACTATTTCATTAAGACTTTTACAAAAAGTCATCCCCTAGGAGTCTTAGCTATTTAGTGCAAACTTGGATTTAGAATTAAAAAGAGTTGAGTTTTAGTTCTAACTCCTCCATGGTTTAGCTTTGTGACCTTGAGCAAATCACTCTATGAGCCTTTATTTCTTCATGGGTCAATTGAGAGTAGTTAATACCTGACTCGGCTTCAGCCACGTCATCCATGAAGTTAATTGATAACCCTACAAACACATGCACCCCAACATCTGTGTATACATGATGTGTACATAGCAGTGCTGTGGAATACAGAGTCAGCCAACCTCCAGAATCCACTTGGGCCAGTCTCGTAGGTAGCCAGGTCATTACTCTGGTCCTCTCATTGAGCTTCTCCCCAGCTGTGGGGCAGAACTCTGAGGTCCTCAACCTTCCCCAAGTCTGCAGCTCTCACAATGTGTTAGATGCTGTATGCCCATGGTTTTATCCAACCTTCACGACATCCTCATAAGGTAGGTTTGAGAATGTCCTTTTAATGAGATTCAGTCCTCAGAGTCATCCTCGTCCTTTGTAGTCATCCCTACAAAGTAGGGAAGGCATGTGGTGTTAGATGTCACAGTCCCAAGTATGCTTATACAGAAGCACCGTGGTCTCACTAGTCTCTGTGGATGAAGACATTGCTTGATTCAGACCCGTAGGGCGTGTCCCCACACTCTACTAACTGTTCTGTTTTGAATTTAGGTTTTTCAGAAACGGATGGCAGAATCAGGCTTTCTCACTGAAGGAGAAATGGCCTTGATCTTTGTTAACTGGAAAGAGCTCATCATGTCTAACACAAAGCTGCTAAAGTGAGTCATGGGCATTGTCTGTCTGTCATTGCACCTGGTTACCCCCACACGTGGCTACCCCTGCACCTCTGAGACTGTCACACATAACCCTCTGTGGGTGCTACTTAGCAAAGGAGCTTCACCTGTTTTCTGCTCCCTTGGGCCTTTTATTTTATAATAATTCTATGAAGTGCCTTTTAACTGTAAAATACATAATTATTGAAGAAAGTAAAGAAATAGAACAAAAAATTAAATCATTAAACAGTATGTTAATGCATGATTCCATCATGCAAGATGTCCTTGACTCTGGCAGTAGGGTGGTTAGAGTCACAAGAGAACTGTGGCTCATGGCCCAGGTGTAACTCCCACCCTGAGTTCCATGCCTTGGGGTGATTTTGCTTCCTTCATGCCTGTAAGGACAGACTCCCAGGAGAAGGATTGGCAGTCCCAGCTCTCCCTGTGTCTCTGCTGTCCTGGGGTCAGCAGCTCTCTTCAGAGGCGATGCCCCTCTGCCTCCGCACCTGACCTCTGCAGCCCCTGCTGCATTTTTTCTCTTACAGACTGGAAATTTTTCTTCTTGGTTCAACTGAGAACCAAGAAGAATTTTGAAAATATTAGAATTTTCAAAAGAAATTTTACTGAGAAGCTAAGGTGAAGCCACAACAATCCTAAAGACCTAGAAACACCCAAGTGTATAGACATCATTTTCTTTATGCCATATTTTACCCAGGTTGGCTTGGCCAGCAGAGCTTTCAGCCCACGTTGCCTTCTCTTCCTCCTGACTTTTCTCTCCCGGTACCAGAGGTTATTAGTACCACTGGTCTAGCCATGGTATCCATCCTTCAGTTACCAAGGATATTCACTTAGAAACAAAAAGTGAGAGTGTGTTTTCGCAGGGCCTTGCGGGTACGGAAGAAGACTGGGGGTGAGAAGATGCCAGTGCAGATGATCGGGGACATCCTGGCAGCTGAACTGTCCCACATGCAGGCGTACATCCGGTTCTGCAGCTGTCAGCTGAATGGAGCAGCTCTGTTACAGCAGAAGACAGATGAAGACACAGACTTCAAGGAATTCTTAAAGGTAACTGCATTCTGGCCTTGCAGGTTTCTTTGCCAGGATAGCAGGCAGGCCAGCCCCTCTGAGCCTGGAGGCAGTAGCCACATGGGTGAGGTAGGGAATCTCAGGAGTGGAGAGAGGCATCCCCAGCAGTTTCCAAGGGAAATCCAACCATAGCAAGGAATTTGGACTTGATTTTTCTTGGCACCAGGACCATGATTTTTCCCATCTAATAGTAAAGTGGTTTTTTAATAATATTTACTCATTAGCTACTTTATACTCCAAAAAACAACCAGAATGTCAACTTTCTTTCTTTTCTTTTTTTTTTTTTTTTTTTTTTTTTGAGACAGTGTCTCACTATGCTTCTTCAGTAGAGTGCTACAGTTCACATAATGTAGTGTAGTCATAGTTCACGGCAACCTCAAACTCTTGGGCTCAAATGATTCTCTTGCCTCAGCCTCCCAAGTAGCTGGGGCTATAGGTACCTGACACATGCCCAGATGATTTAGAGACAGGGTCCTCCTCTAGCTCAGACTGGTCTTGTTCTCCTAAGCTCAGTCAGTCTATACACCTCAGGCTCCTAGAGTGCTGGGATTATAGGCATGAGCCACCGCACCTGGCATCAGAATGCCAACTTTCTTAATTTTGTAAAGTGCATTTATTTAATATCCGTCTTATTCCAAAAAGAGTATAAAATAGCCTACTTAAATGCGTAATATGCAGCAAGATAAAATTTAAAATAACTGGATGAATAAAGTACGACAAAAAGAAATGAGAGTAGGGAGACGAAGATGATGCCAGGATGTTAGGATTTGACATCAATTGCATCGGTGCTTAGAGGGTCCTATAGTGCACTAGCAGTGTGCACAGTGGTGTCAGAGCTTCTAGAAACCTGTAAGGAGAGGAGGAAAGAGCTAGTTTCCATAAAAGCTAGAATTGTGCTCAGAAAGAGAACACTATGTAGTATAATGAAAGCAATATCCTTTTGGAGATACAGCAATAAGCTTCATATCCCTGGTTGTTATAATAGAATGTAACATTTCAAGACATCATTTTCACTGATGTTGTTTAATAATAGAAACTATTATAATGATGAGAAAAATGAAAGTAAAATCTCTTTTCTTGGCTTGGTGCCTATAGCTCAAGCTGCTAGAGCACCAGCCACAGACACTGGAGCTGGTGGGTTCGAGCCCGGCCCTACCAAACAACAATGACAACTACAACCAAAAAATAGTCGAGTATTGTGGTGGGCACTTGTAGTCCCAGCTACTTGGGAGGCCAAGAGAATTGCTTAAGCCCAAGAGTTTGAGGTTGCTGTGAGCTGTGACATGATAGCACTCTACAGAGGGTGATGTAGTGAGACTCTGTCTCAAAAAAAAAAGTCTGTTTTCTTACTTTTTTTTACATTCCTTATTTTTTCCTGGTTTATGAAATACTGCGTATTAGGTTATACAGCCACTACAGTACCTTAAGGGAGAATGCATAATTTTAATACTTTTAATACCAAAAAAGAATGGAAAAATAACTGGTTAGGAATAAAAATAAGATTTTTAGGCCAGAATTAAAATCCCAAAAGAAAAATAGGAAATAATAAAGATAAAAGCACAAATTATAATATATCCAAGTACTAGTACATTGGCCAGGCACAGTGGCTCATACCTATAGTCCTTGCACTCTGGGAGGGTAAGACCAGTGGATTGACTGAGCTCAGAAGTTCAAGACCAGCCTGAGCAAGAGTGAGACCCTGTCTCTACTAAAAATAGGAAACCTAGTGGGGAGCTGTGGTGGGTGTCTATAGTCCTATCTACTCAGGAGGCTGAGGGAAGAGGATCACTTGAGCCCAAGAGTTTGAGGTTGCTGTGAGCTGTGATGCAACGGCACTCTACCCAGGGTAAGAGATTCTATCTCAAAAAAAAAAGAAGTACATTGAAGAGAATTAATAAAATGTAACTCTGATATTCACATGGAGCAGGTATCTAAAAAGAAAAAATATATATAACTCTGATAAATATAATAGAAAAAGAGAAAATCAAGTAATAAAAATGGAGGTAAAGATATCTCTTAAATTATAGGCTATATAATTCAAAAATACATGCTGATAAATTTTTGTGGGTTTTTTTTGAGACAGCGTCTCACTGTGTCGCCCTGGGTAGAGTGCTGTGACATCACAGCTCACAGTAACCCTAAACTCTTGGACTTAAGCGATTCTCTTGCCTCAGCCTCCCATGTAGCTGGGACTACAGGCGCCTGCCACAATGCCTAGCTATTTTTTGTTGCAGTTGTCATTGTTGTTTAGCTGGCCAGGGCTGTGTTCAAACCCACCAGCCTCAGGGGATGTGGCTGGTGCCGAGCCCATGCTGGTAAATGTTAAAACATTAATAAAATTTTCATTTTTTCTGTAAAATGTTGAAATCTTGCTCAATAGTGATAGAAAATCTTACTATTAAGATACTTGTTAACCATGAAGAAAATTGAGAAACTTACCCCAAAGAGGAGCTGGGTTTACTTGATGAATTTAGTAATGAATTCTTTCCAAATATAAAGGAATAGAGATTATTATGAAAACTGTTACAAATCATAGGAAAGAATACAAAGGCCACGTAATTTAATTCTAAAAGTCAAAAAAGTAATCCTGACCCCAATGCCTGTTTCTGTGTTTGTATTTAGTTACAAATTTAAAAAAAAAATTATAACCAACATCTTTTACAAATATAGTTGTTAAACTCTTAATTAAAATAACAGTTCGGCTCGGCGCCTGTGGCTCAATCGGCTAAGGCGCCAGCCACGTACACCTAAGGTGGCAGGTTCGAATCCCCAGCCCGGGCCCGCCAAACAACAATGATGGCTGCAACCAAAAAATGGCCGGGCGTTGTGGCGGGCGCC
>CAUYQV010167811.1:0-26204 GCA_963574575.1 Galagoides demidoff | reverse complement strand
TTCTCATAAATAAGAATACAGTTGACATTAAGATGTTATTTTCATGACTATTTGAAAGCCTAAAGGAATATCTTAATTAAGTATTAGTGGGGAATATATGCAGATAAAAATAGAATTATGTAGCTACATGTCACTAGACTGTATATTTAATCCTGTACTTCTACATAGGACTCTGAAAATCTCATCTGCTTCGCACCTCGGAAATGTTTTTATTTAGATAATTGTACATACTGAGCTAATTAGAGTTCGGTTTTGAACTGTAGTTATAATTAACATTAGGGCTGTTTTTTAATGTTAATAATTTTCACTCAAAATAGTATTTTCAGTGAATTGAATCTCTAAATAAAAACGTGAGCTTGGAGAAGGTGTTCCCAGAGTGGCATAAATATGGCAGTGATGGGGTCTCGGAAGGCATTTGAGGATGTCCCACACAGGAGGAAAAACATTTAAAATATTTGCAAAGGGCCTTTAGTTGTCTCTCTATGAAAAAAAAAATACGATTAACACTCACAAAAGTGCTGAAGCATAGTAAAGAATTATTTATAGCAGAATGAATGGTACATGAATTGTGTATGTGTTTGTGATTAAAATTCATGTTCAAACGCTCTTATCGGCACGTTCTCAAGTTTCTTTGCTTTTTTCTGCAAAACACAGACCATTCATAAACTATAATTTGATTTTAACACAGGGTATGTTATTTTGAAACATCTGAGGCAAATATTGATTAGGAACACAATATAATCTATCAACACATTTAAAAGGACCTACATTTTTATACTTAATATCTTTTTAAAAAAAATTTCAGATTATACATAGGTATAAACAATTAGGCTACATTATTTGTGTTGATTCTATAAAAGCCCAAGTAAAAAGTCATAAAAGCCGGGAGGTGCCACATACCCCGATATTGACGGCACATCAACCTCCCTCCTTGTTTCCCTGTCTCCTCTCTCTCCCCCCCTCCTCCCCTACTTGATTTTAATTGTGTTCTTTTTCTCTTCTGTGGACATGTTAGTTTCATATTGCTATTGAGTACACTGGATGCTTCTATTTCTATTCTTGTGGTATTTTCTTAGGAGGATGTTCCCCAAATCTATCCAGGTAAATACAAAAGATATAAAGTCTCCATCTTCTTTATAGCTGAATGGTAACTATTCCATGGAATACATGTGTCTTAGTTTATTTATCCATTTGTGAATTGGTGGGCACTTGGGTTCCTTCTATACTGAATATCTTAATATAAATGAGTTCTTAATCTACAACTATGTGTTATTTCTTCAGAGTCAAGTCTTTTCCTCATGAGAGCAAGGCCAAATGGGATTTTGGACGTTATGGCAAGCAATAATAATGGATTTTTATATTTATGACAGATATTTCTCTTTAAACTCTTTTAATTCACAGTGTTGACTTTTACTGTTTTAATTTTTTATGTTACATACATTCTGAAGTTAGATAGATTGTAATCACTCTGGGAGGCTGAGGCAGGTGGATTGCTTGAGCTCTGGAGTTCAAGACCAGCCTGAGCAATACTGAGACTCCCATCTCTGCTAAAAATAGAAAAAACTATCCAGACATTGTGGTGGGCACCTGTAGTCCCAGCCACTTGGGAGGCAAAGGCAAGAGGATCACTTGAGCCCAAGAATTTGAGGTTGCTGTGAGTGGTGATGTCAAGGCACTCTGCCAAGGTGGACAAAGTGACAGTGTATATAATGTATATAGTGTGTGTGTGTATGGTGTACAAACACTATATATCGTAATCAAAATGAATTCTATCCACAGTGGTTAGAGAGATTGCATAGCAGTCTATAGGCTGTAGACTGCATACACACACACATGCACACTATAGATAGATAGATAGATAGATAGATAGATAGATAGATAGATAGATAGACAGATAGATAGACACACACATACACACACTATAAACATGATATAAACATACAGTAATGATTGATATTTTAGCCAAGAATAATCTCTGTTTTAATTTCTAATTTTAAATCATTATGGGTACATAATTACTTTATATCTTTATAGGATACGTGAGATGTTTTTATCCAGGCCAATCATTCTTTCTAAATGCAAAATCCAATGAATTGTTACAGTTTCCCTCGCAGTCTAAGCTCACTCCATCTGTAGCTCTGCCTCCTGATTGCTTCCTGATTTCTCCTCCTCTGTGTACTTCGTCCTCCTCACACTGCAGTCAGGAAGGTGCCCTCAACGTCAGTGCTAATCCTGCCTCAGTTCTCTCCCCGCCAACCCCCGCCCACTGCCCAGTTCCTACTCTTCAATTGAACTGCACTGTTTTTACCCGAAGGCTAAAATTCTCGACAGGATCAATAAATACCCAAGTATTTTTTTTTTTCCTTCATTTCCCCTTCAGGTCCATTCCTCACCTCTCCAGAGCAAATTATATTCTGTTTTCCAAACTTGTCACGCTCTTGGGGTTTTCTCACTTTTCATTCTAAATGTAAATACTCCCCAACTTCTCTCTGGGGCTTTCCTTTCTTACCCTCCTCCCTTACCAGTTTCATGACTTGAAGGGGCAGCCCCTATGTAGAAGATTACCAGACACCTGTTTTCACTTTAAGTTTTATGACTTTTCAGTTTCTCCATTTGGAGGGCACCTGAAAATGAATGTGTCCTAAATTTTTCTCCAGAAGTTGTGCTCCTGTTTCTGTGAATTCCTGGGTGCTGTGCAGTCTCTTGAACCACTGTGGATAGATCTCATTTTGATTACTATTTCACCCTTCTATCCAACCAATTGAGTAAATTTCCAAATCTTCCTGAGGATATGACCTCAGTGTCTCATATTTTCTTTTTTTATTCTACTTCCTGCTCCCATTTCATTTATCGAGTTTGCACCAAGTCACCTGTGATAAGCTCCTGCCGTCATTAGCGTTTCACTCCTCCCCTGCCTGCCCCACTCCTTTCCCAATGTGTCCTCTTTTTTTGGAGCTTGTTTATTATTTCCCTGCCTTTTTCATGCCCTCATTCAGCCCCCTAGTCAATGCTCAGGTCATAAGTTTCCTAACTTCTCCATGGGGAAACCTCCTTCCTTTGAATTCTCACAGTGCTATACAGCATTTATTTTGCATTTCTTTAATGGCAAGATCAGCTTTTTGTTTAAATTATAGTATGATTGTTTATGTACAGTCCCTCTCCTCTCAAAAGAGCTACAGTTTCCCTGTAAGAAGTATTTATCTCTGGTTCACTTTGTATCTCGTATACATTTCACAGGTTTAGGTGCTAAACAGTTGTGGTTATTAAGTGACCAACTTGATTCTATCCTTGATTTTATATTTATTGACTCAAATTCAGCTTATAGTAATTTGTTGGTATCCATTTTAATTATTGATTCCAAAACATGATGCCTTCATTCTCAATTTTCTTAACTATTCGTCACTGTCTATTTTGTTACACTTCAGATAGTTTTCTTGCTGGAAACATCTGCAAATTCAAAGTGAAATCAGTGTTATAGACATAGCTTGATATTTTGTGATATAATAAATTAATAGTCTACTATGTTATACTAACACTCTATTCCCTCCCTCACCAACATTTGATGATTGCTGTGATCAGAACCTAAAGTATTTATACAGGAAGACTATTTTTTGATCTTCCACGATGGTCCCACTTTGTGCAATCTTCCCAAAATTCCTTTTCTTTGTATTAATTGCAGGAAACACCAGGGTAGAGCACTAACAGTTGATTTAATGTTGATTTCCCAAAGCACAGAAGACTAAGTGTGTGAATTTCAGCTGACTAAGAAGGGGATTCATCCCAAAGTCAGGAATGGACATGAACTTAGATTCAAGTATTATCAGGTGTAAGGACAAGAGGAATTTGAGCATCAGGAAACCAGGCAGTTTGAGTCCAGTTGTATCATTTGAGAAAAGAATGCCAAGAGGCAAAGAGTGGAGACTGACAGGCTAGTGACCCCTCACAGGTGGCCCTGGGATGCAACACTGATCTTTCACCAGGGAGCATATGCGGTCTCCCATAATAAGGGGAGTGAGAGTAGGTCAATTACCTACCCTCTTGGAGAAGGGACGGAGTTGCTGGATGGAATTAGCTTAAAAATGTGTGACCAGAAAAGTGCCACATTGAAAAACAAGATTTATTCCACATGAGTATTGATGGATTATTATTAGTCATGAGGAACAAGCAAAATGGGAGGCCACAGCTAAGACATTCTGGGGTGTCCTTTGCTTCGGGGATGGTTGAGTGCATTTTGAAGTATATATGCCCAATATTATTGAAGTTTATGTTCACTTAATTTTAAATTGTTCTTTGGTTTTACCATTTGAAAAATGTTCCTAAAATATTCTTTTAAGTGGCTCTACTGCTGAGGTTCCTGTGGACCCCCACCTGGGATGGTGGTTAGCAAGGGAGATGGTGCTGGAAGTGTGAAGAGACTTTATACCACAGTTATGGCATCAAGCTGGACTGTTTCGTGTGCCAGGTGGCAGCCTGGGAATAATGCGACACTGGTCCTGCTTCCCAGGGGTCTTTACTTGTCCAGTGCTTCTCAGGGGTCTTTTATTGGGCACAGCACAGAGTAAATATGCAAGAATGCACAGCAGTCAAGGTTACAAAATGAGAGGGGGGTGGGGTCACAGCCTCTAGGAAGGTAGGGAAAGGGTAATGGTAGGATAAACAGGGGGATAGGGGAATGAAACGTCTGAAGCGGCCAGATGATGTACACAGGGAGAAGAGAAGTGGGGCAACAAGTTCATCCCTTTGAGCTATCTGAACTTCCCTAACTATGCCCGCCTGTGCTGCTGAATCCCCACCCAGGATGTTCGCATACACATCCCCCTGACCAGGCCTGGACCCTGCCTGAGTTGGAAGGCCCATCAGGACATCAGCCTGTCTACCCCCACACCCTGCCTGTATGATAAGCACTTGTTTTGTCAACAATTATCTATTTATCTATTTATTTTGCTTTTCAAATCCATTGAAAATGTTCTCTTGGTTTATTTTATTTCTAACACAATTTAAATACTTACATAAAAAAAACGGTGAAAAATAAGATTAAAAAGCCCCAAAGACTTTTTAAATATAAAAGTTATTACAAAACAACTGTTCAATGACTTATGCGTGAATGAATTTGAAACATACAAATTTGATTTTCTTAAAACACGTGGATAAAACACCTTTAAATAGTTTGAAGACATTTAATATACTGCAAGCAGCAGTGTTTACTCTGTTGAACCTTATAAATCTTAGGTTTCCTAACTTACTAAATGATGGCTAAATATTGAGGACGCTGCCAAGTAGTATGTGATTTTTTTCTGTGTTCAAAATAGATTTGCTTTAAATAAGATATTAGAAACCATTTGTTGACAGTGAACTGACAGTTCACCTGATTGTGTCAATTAGGTTTGTTCAAAAAGGTATTTGAATATAGGGTGAAGGCAGAGGGCCTTAAAGTATTATTAAAACCATTTTTGTATTGACTAATTTTAGAGTTTATTTGAAAATAAATTTTCAAGAACAAATCATAGCCTCTAAAGTATGTAGTCATCTTCATGTTTATTTCTAATGGTTTAAGTCTTGAACAGACATAGTATGTAACCCTTCATAAAAGAGTCCTCTGACTCATTCCAAATTGTTGGCTAAAAACTCCAGACATCATACAAGGGATAGAATTACATATATAAAATTAAACTATGATAGGTAAATAGTTTTAGCAAGAACAATTGACAGATTGTACATTTATAAATCTTAAAAACACATTAAAAGGACTTCTTATATAAACTAATATGATATAATTAATGTTACTCATTAAAAAATACATTTCCTTCAGTGAGGAAACTAAATGTTTGATTTTACAATCACACTCCCTTTTAGCAGGTAAAGGTTGGGAATGAATTACAGGGAATGTTTCCATCACAGCTTCAAGACCCTTTGGTTTCAAATTGATTATAGTTTAGAAACACAACTACTGTGTTAACTGTGTTAAAATAGAAGTGCTGAGTAATGTGTCCCAAGAATCAAGGTGGAGAACAGAACATTCTGAAAGTAGGGACCATATTTTTATCCTGTCAATAACTTGTCCTTAGCCAGGATCGTGCAAAATGCTGTCTCTTCTCTTCATGGTCAAGCATTCCCAGTGGTGATGTTAGCTTGAGTGCTTTGGTATTTTTTTGTTTGATGTTTTACCCTCTTCAATAACAGGAAAAAAGCTTCTGTAACAGAGTGCTAAGTAGGGGCTTGGTCAAATGTAACTTGTTCTAATTAATTTTTAAATTTATATAATATTTAATACATTCAAAATGTTACACAACTTTTACATAACATGTAGAACGCAATAAAATGAACAGTCTTGAACTCATTCATTAAACTGAAGTCTAGAATATTGACTGTTGCTTTGACATTATGTGTGGTTACCTTTGGTCACATCCCCTACTTTCCATTCCCAGAGCTTATCAAGATCCTGTCGTTTGTGTTATTATTATTACCTCTATCATAAAAGGAATACATTTATGACATATGCATGTATTCCTAAGCAAAATATTGTTTAGTTTTGCCTCTTTCTGTGTTTTCTAAAACATGTTAGGTGTCAGATATTAAATTTTTTACTCAAAATTTTATATCTAGCATTTACTAGTGAAGTTGTATATAGGTATAAATAATTTACATTTGTTGCTATATAATATTTTACTATGACCACGTCACAGTTTACTTGTTTATACAAGTCATGGTTATGCTAAGGTGTGGCCTTCTAGATCGTTAAGTACAGCCAAATTTTACAGAAAAAAAAATCCTTTTATTCAAAGGAACACAGCAGAGAAAGATGAAGCTCTTCTTGCCTGCTTTGGTGCTTAAAAAATAACAATCTTCAAATCAGAAGGTCTTAGGTTCCCTACTCCTGTAAGCCATTCTCCATATAGTCATTATAATCTGTAATTCAAGGCGGTTATAACTGTTGCAAGAGATTGGGGAAGGGACTTTCGGAAAATTCATCCCATGGGCAATGAAAGTCTGAACCTGAATCTCAGAGCACAGAGCAGAAACCAGAGGTCCAGGAGATTCTGTGACGCCTGTTATGACTACAGAGTAGAAGTTTAGGGAGAGATCTGAAAGGCTTGCCAAGACCAAGAACTGCGCTCTGGTGAAGGCTGTAGAGCGTCTGTGTTTATGGAGTGGGTGGGGCCTCGTGAAGAGGGGACTAAGCAGCCATGTCTGACCTCCACAGCTTGCTTAGAATGATGGACCCCAGTCATACCTGTGTTCTATGTCTCGTGCATTTCCTGACATTGACAAAACCCACCACTCACACACACACACACACACACACACACAAGCATACATGGAAAAGCACTGGGAAAAAGTTCCAAGACATAGACAGAAATGTTGATTATGGTATAGAATTGTGTGGCGTTGACAGCACACCTTTCTAGAATTAGTAGTTTTCTTCCAATTATTTTTGCTCTTAGGAAAAATTTTATAAATTTTTCCCATTATTTTTGCTCTTAGCAAAAGCATTGTGATTTTGAGTATTCTTGTACATGTGCGAAAATTTCTCTAGATTGTATGTCTAGGGATGAGATTGCTGACGTACAGTACCAGTGCCTTTGTAGATTCACAAAACAAAGCCAAATGCTTATGTCCCCTCAGCCGTCCAGGTCTCTGTGCTCACACTCAGCCCTGACCTCTTCATTTTTTATCAGGATAGTGTGTGAAAATGACATCAGGGCTTTAATGTTTATTTTTGTTTAAATTCTAATTAGGTTGAACTTTTCATACTTTTTTTCCATCACTATTTTTTATTCAATGATATATTTATGACTTTTTCCTTTATCTGTTAGGCCATTTGCATTTTTCTTGGTTTTGTATTTATTTTTGCGAGCTAATGTTTTCTTACTAACAAGTAATACAAATAGTCTCCTATTTGTAACTTTATATTTTCACCCTCATTGTGGTATGTTTTGATGAACAAGTAGTCTTAATTTTAATTAAACTTTTATTTTACAGTATCATATTTTTGTCATTTTAAAAATGTTTACACTGTTTTTGCCTTTCGCAGCTGAGGCTATAAACCATCTGTAATTTAGTGTTTTGTTTTTGTTTTTGTTTTTTTGGCTTTTTATTTGCTGTTGTTATAATGTAGGAAGTAAATTCATTTTTATTACTATGGATAGCCAATAACACTATATATTAAGTAGTTCATTCTTTCCTTAGTTTTCTATAGCTGCTGTTAATAATTGTCACAAACTTAAACTCAGTGGCTTAACTCTGTAATAAAGTTGTAACTTCATTATTTTACAGTTATAGAAGTCGGAAGTCTGAAATGGTTTCTATGAGGCTAAAACCTAGCAAGGTTTCATCAGTTCTAAGAAAAAATCTATTCCATGACTTACCAGCTGAAAAACTCCACCTCATGGCCTCCTGTCTTCAGATACTGTGTCACTGTGACCTGTGCTTCTGGTATCACACCTCCTTCTCTGACTCTGCTGCCTTCCTCTTTCACTAATAGATACATAGGAGCTGAGTGCAGTGGCCTGTGCCTATAATTCCAGGCGGGAGGATTGTGTGAGTCCAGGAGTTCAATACTAGTCTAGGCAACTTAGCAATACCTCTTCTCAAATACAATAAGTAAAGTAAATAAAATGAAACAAATAAAATAAAACACAATAAAATAAAAAGTTAAGAATGGTGACACATACTTATAGTCCTAGCTACTTGGAAGGCTGAAGGGTTGGGCCCATGGGGCTCAGGGGAGAGATCATCCTTTGAGCCCAGGGGTCTAAGGTTACTGTGAGCGATGCTCTTACCACGGCATACCAGCATGGCTAACAGAGTGAGATCCTGTCTCTAAATAAATAAAAATTGAAAAAAAAGTAAACTAAAAAAGACATTAGGTAGATCTGGAGAATCCAGAGTAATCTCCCCATCTCAAAATCTCTCTAATCACATTTGGAAAGTTTCCTTTAGAAGGTAACACATTTACAGATTCTGTATATTAGGATATGGGCATCTTTAGGGGACCAATATTCTGGCTACCTTACTCAATGATCTGTAATGCCACCTGCATCTTTTTTATTTTGATATACACAGGAATCTGCTTTTGGACTCAAGACTACACTGCTCTAGTTCTCTCTCACCGGGACTGAATACATCACACTGTCAGAATTAATACAGCTTTATAATGAATTTTAGTATTCTATAGAAATAACCCTCAACTTGTACTTTTAGCTGTTCTTGGGCTTTACTCTCCCAAACACATGTTAGAACCAGTTTATAAATTGATCAAGAGCAAATGTGATTATAATAAGAATTAGATTAAATCCATACATGAAATTAGGACTAGAAAATAGAAATACCTGCCTCTTGATTTATTCATAACTATGGAACGGCTTTAATACTATATTTTATATATTTTGAATGTCCATAGCTAATTTATTCCTGGGAAATCTATTTTTACTATTGTTATAATTGGTATCGCTTTTTTAAAAACTGTTCTAATTGTATGCTGGTGGTACAAAAACATAATTGATTTCTATTTTCTATATTGATTTTTGTATAATGGACCTTGGTGAGTTCTCAGAACTAATTCTAATAATTTTTTTATGAAAATACTTTAAGTTTTGTATTTATTTTAATTGAGATTGATACGAGAATACAAATGTTTAGGTTACTTTGGTTTCATTTCTAAGGTAAAGTTCAAGTTGTAGTTGAGCCCTTCACCCAGAGGCGTGCTGAACACCCGCACATTGTGC
The DNA here is from genome assembly GCA_963574575.1 of Galagoides demidoff. Taxonomy (NCBI): domain Eukaryota; kingdom Metazoa; phylum Chordata; class Mammalia; order Primates; family Galagidae; genus Galagoides; species Galagoides demidoff. The sequence goes on along the minus strand of CAUYQV010167811.1, from coordinate 16,479 downwards.
ACAGTAGGTGAGATCCCACCCATCACCCTCCCTCCTCCCTCCTTCCCTTTCCCTCCTCTTACCTCTCCCTTGCTATACTAGACTTGTGTTTTTCTTTCTTGTGGGTTTGTAGTTGTTTATACGTTGGTTTCATATTAGTATTGAATACATTGCATACAATTTTTTCCCCATTCTTGTGATACTTTACTGATAAGAATGTGCTACAACTCCATCCAAATAAACACAAAAGATGTAAAGTCTCTATCTTTTCTTATGGCTGAATAGTACTTCATGGTATACATATATTATTACCATTTGTTAATCCATTCAAATGGATGGGCACTTGAGTTGATTCCACGTCTTGGCAATTGTGAATTAAGCTGCAATAAACATTCTAGTGCAAATGTCCTTCTGGTAAAATGATTTTTTTTTCTTCTGGGTAGATACCTAGCAATGAGTTTGTAGGATCCAAAAGGAGATCTAATTTGAGTTCTTTGAGGATTCTCCATACTTTCTTCCAATCAGGTTGTATTAGTTTGCAGTCCCACCAGCAGTGTAAAAGTGTTCCCTTCTCTCTACATCCACACCAGCATCTGCAGCTTTGAGACTTTGTGATGTGGGCCATTCTAGCTGGGATTAGGTGATATCACAGGGTGGTTTTGATTTGCATTTCTCTCATGATTAAAAATAATATGCATTTTTTTCATTTGTTTGTTGGCCATTCATCTGTTATCTTCAGAGAAGTTTCTGTTCAAGTCTCTTGCTCACTTATAAATGGGGTTGTTTGCTCTTTTCTTCTTGATTAATTTGAATTCTCTGTAGATTCCAGTTGTCAAGCCTTTCTCAGATCCATAGTATGTAAGTATCTTCTCCCATTCTGAAGGCTGGCTGTTTGCTTTAGCTGTGGTACCCGTGGCTGTGCAGAAGTATTTTAGTTTAACTATGTCCCATTTATTTAAAGTGGTGTTACTGCAATTGCCAAAGGGACTTCTTCAGAAAATCTTTTCCCAGGCCAATTTTCTCTAGCGTTTTCTCCACACTTTCTTCTAGAATTTTTATTGTTTTATGTCTTAAATTTAAATATTTTATCCAGAGAGAGTTAATTTTTGTAAGTAATGAGACGTCTCGGTCCAATTTCAATCTACACGTGGCTAACCAGTACTCCCAGCACCATTTATTAAATGGGCATTCTTTTCCACAGTGTGTGATTTTGTTTGGTTTATCAAAGATCAGATGGTGATATGTGGCTGGGTTTGTCTCTAGCTTCTCTATTCTATTTCATAGTTCTGTTTCTCTGTTTTTATACCAGTACATGCTATTTTGATTGCTATAGACTTGTGGTGTAACCTGAAGTTTGGTACAGTGATGCCTCAGATTTGTTTTCGCTTCTTAAAATTGTGTTGGCTATTTGGGTTTTTCTGGTTTCACATGAAAGGAAGTACTATTTTTTTTCCAAAGACACTGTCTCAGTATGTTGCCCGTAGAGTGCTGTGATGTCAGAGCTCACAGCAACCTCCAACTCTTGGGGGTGGAACAGTGAGCCTCGGTGTATATGGCTGGCAGCTAACTCACTGAGCTACAGGTGCCACGCCAGAAATACTATTTTTCAAGTTCTATAGAGTAAGACAAGGGTGCCTGGATGGTGATTGCATTTAATCTGTAGATTGCTTTGGGTAGTATAGACATATTTACAGTGTTGATTCTTCCCAGCCACAAACATGATTATGTTCTTCAATTTGCTAATATCTTGTATTTCTTTTCTCAGGATTTCACAGCTCTCTTTATAAAGATCCTTCACATATCCTTTGTTAGATATATTCCCAGGTATTTCATTTTCTTTGGAGCTATGGTGAAGGGTATCGTGTCTTTAATTCGATTCTCAGTTTGACTTTGATTGGCATATATGAAGGCTACTCCTTGGTGGACACCGATTTTATATCCTGAGACATTACTATATTCTTTGAATACTTCTATGAGTTTTGTAGTTGAGACCCTGGGGTTTTGCACATATAAGATTAGGTCATCCATGAAGAGCAAAAGTTTGCCCTCCTCTGTCCACATTTGAATACCCTTGATCTTCTATGGCCTAATTGCATTGGCTAGGACTTCCAGCACTGTGTTGAATAGCAGAGGCAATAGTGGGCATCCTTGTCTGATAAGCTTTTTATTAATATGAATATATAAACTGGAAATAAATTTTTTACACTTTCATGTTTATGGCATTTATCTTGTCTTATTCAGTAGTTTGAATCTTTGGGGCTGAATAAAGCATCAGAGATGTATATCTTGACCTAGTTTCTGATATGGTTTTATTATGAAATCTGCTATTCTTACGGGTTTTGAAGAGAAACTCTCTATAGATATTTCCTTATTTCTCAGATGAATAATGATTATATTTGAGTTTTTCAACTCATTTTTCTATTCAAATACAAAGGGTGCCATTCTTCATTAGTTTGTTAATTGCCAAATTATGATTAGGGATTATAAAATTAAGTGACATTTACTACATAGCAGGCCTTGGTTATGCTGCTATTTTGTTGAATGTTTTTTTTTTTTCCCATATTTATTTTGCATGAGTGATGTGAGTCTATAAATTTCCTTTTCTGATTTCGTTTTGGTATTGTATAATAGCCTGCTAAAATTAGTTGGGAAATATCTCTCTACTTCTTCCTTTGGAATAGTCTGCATAGACTGAAATTATATGTTTCCTAAAAGTCTATTGAGATGCCGCTGTGCAACTCTTGGGACTGGTATTTCTTTTTAGTACCTTTTATTATGATAATTTTTCCTGTCGATTTAATTTTATTTTTTAACAAATTTTACTGTGTTTATTTAAGGCATACAACATGACGTTATGGGACACAGATCGATAGTCAAATGCTTTCTCTAGTGAAACAAACTGACAGATCCATCATCTTACATATCTACCACTAAACAAAATATTTTAGCAAGAACAGCTCAAATCTACTCATTCCATGTAAATCCCAAATACAATTTTATTTCTTAACTAAGGTTCTCATTTTTATACTGTATCTCCACATTTGTTTATCCCACGTATCTGTAACTTTGCATCTTCTGTCCTCCATTTCCCCGTTTGCTCTCCACCCCTACCTCCATCCCTGGTTAACTATGGTTTCATTCTCTATCTGATATATGGGATTTTCTGATTTTCTTTCTTTTTTCTTTTCGATTCCACATATAGTTGCAATCTTACAAGAATTTTATTTCTGTATCTGGCTTACTTCACTTAACACAATATCCCCCAGGCTCTTCAATGGACACTTAGGGTTTTCTTTTTCGTATCTTGGGTATTGTGAGTAATGCTACAATGAAAATGAAAGTGTATACACCATGACCCCAATCCCCCTCTCCCTTCCCCTCTCTCCAGTCCCTCACACCTCTTGAGAGTGGGACACAATTACAAGAGGGACTTTGCCTAACAAACTCAATCAGTGTAACCTAAGTCTTTGTACTGGCAATGAGTCCCAAACAATAATAATAACAATAATAATAATAATAAACAAAGAATAAATGTGGGGAAAAAAAGAAAATGAAAATGCATCTTTACAAGGTGATTTTTTTTTTCTCCCCTTGGGTATATTCCCAGGAGGATTATTAGGTCACATGGTAGTTGTATTTTTAATGTTTTTAGAAATTTCTATACTGTTTTCCATAAAGGCAATACCAATCTATTATACAGTCCCACAGTGTACAGAAACTCCATTTGTTGCACACCCTTGCCAATATTCGCTATCTTTTGACTTTTTTTGTTTGGGATTCATTTAGGATACAAAGAATTAGGTTACACTGATGGTGGTTGTTAGGTAAAGTCCATCTTATCACTGTGTCCCAACCCCTAGAGGTGTGCCACGCACCATGATGCCCCATCCCCCTCCCTCCTCTGCTCTCCCTGATCCCTTCTTCTCCTACCCCACCCCTTGTATTAGATCATCTAGTGACTTTGTATTAGAATTGACTAGCTTGGATCCTTGCTTCTCCATTCTTGTGATGCTTTACTAAGAATAATGTGTTCCACCTCCATCCAGGTTAATACAAAAGATGTAAAGTCTCCATCTTTTTGAATGGCTGAATAGCATTCCATGGTATAGATACACCACAGCTTGTTAATCCATTTCTCGGTTTGTGGGCATTTAGGTTGTTTCCACATTTTGGTGATTGTAAATTGAGCTGTGATAAACAGTCCAGTGCAAATGTCCTTATAATAAAGTGATTTTTTTTTCCTTCTGGGAAGATGCCTAGTAATGGGATTGAAGCATCAAATAGGATGTCTAATTTGAGTTCTCTGAGGATTCTTCATACTTTCTTCCCAAAAAGTTGTATTATTTTGTGTCTTCCCAGCAGCATAGAAGTTTCCCTTCTCTCCACATCCATGGCAGCGTTTGCAGCTTTGAGACTTTGTGATGTGGGCCATTCTCACGGGGGTTAGGTATATCTCAGGGTGGTTTTGATTTGAATTTGTCTGATAATCAGGGATGATTAACATTTCTTCTTATGTTAGCCATTTGTCTGTCTTCATCAGAGAAGGTTCTATTCATATCTCTTACCTAGAGGTATATGGGATCATTTACTCTTTTTCTGTTGATTAACCTGAGTTCTTTATAAATTCCGATTATCAATCCTTTGTCAGATTGATACCCTACAAATATCTTTTCCCATTCTGAAGGTTGTCTTTTTGTTTTACTTGTTGTGTCCTTAGCTGTGCAGAAAACTTTTAGCTTAATTAAGTTCCATTTGTTAATTTTTGTTGTTGTTATGTTGACTGCTGAAGTCTTTGTCATAAAGTCTTTCCCCAGTCCAATATCATCAAGAGTTTCCCCCATACTTTCTTCGAAGATTTTTATTATTCATCTTAGATTTAAATCTCTTATCCATCTTGAGTCACATTTTGTAAGGGGTGATAGGTGTGGGTCTAGTTTCAGTCTTTTACATGTGGTTATCCAGTTCTCCCAGCACCATTTGTTGAATAGAGATTCTTTTCCCCCACTGTATGCCTTTGTTTGGTTTATCAAAGATCACAGGCCATGTAGAGACTGGCTTCATCTCTTGGTTTTCTATTCTGTTCCATACATCTTTATTTCTGTTCTCTCAGAATTTAACCCAAACTTATACAGATAACTAATATTTCACAATACCTCAATGCAAAAAAGATAACCTTTTCAATAAGGATACAAGGAAAACTAGAGTTCCATATGCAAAAGAATTCAATTGGACTCTTATCTTGCATCATACACAAATATCAACTCTAAATGGGTAAAAGACTTAAATGTAAGAATAGAAACTAGGTTATTTTTTAAACTATGTATGTGAGTTTTCATCCTTCTAGTTTGTTTTCTCCCCATTCTTATTTGAAATACTGTACACATACAATGAAATGTACTATTTTTAAGGGTGCAGATTGATGAGTTTTAATAGAGCTATCCCTATATCTCCAACAAAATAAAGAACAATTCTGTTGCTGGATATCTTCTTCATGTCACTTCTAGCCAGTCCAACTTCAGGCTTCTATTCTCAACAGGCAACCACTCTTATGAATTCTAGCACCATATATTATTTTTATCACTAGAATTTTGTGATAATGGAATGTAACTTGATATCCTTTTTCTTGGCTACTTTCACTCAAATGTTTGTGAGATATACCTGTATTGCTGTGCAATCAGTAATTAAGTCTTTTCTCTTGGCTATAAACTTCTTTTTCCATTCTCTGATGATGAGCACTGGTTTTAATTAATTAATGGTGATTGTGAATACAGTGTCATGAGCATGCTTATGCCAGTTGTGTGAACATACGTTTTTATTTCTCTTGGAAAATATTTAGCAGTGATATTGCTAAGTCATGGTGGAGCTCTATGTTTAGCTTTATAAATAACTGAAAATCTTCTTTCCAAAGTTGCTGTCAATAGTGATTGCTCAAGTAATTTCATATCTTCATCAACATTTGACATTAGTATTCTTCTAGTTTTAACCACTCCAGGGCGTGTACATTTGGGTGTGTATGTTATTTATTTGATGGAGTTCTATATAGATTCTAGGTACTAGTTATTTTTTTCATAAATATACACATATGTATGTGTGTATATATATAGATTATATATATAATATATTACATATATATAAAGAGAGAGAGAATTGTCTCTCAGTCTGTGACTTAGCTATTAAATTTTTTTCATGGGTTTTGGGGTTAGCAGGTGATTAATCTTCCCTAATATAAGTTAGAAAAAGTATTTTTGTATGTTTTCCCCTTAGAATATTTATAATTTTAGCTTTTACACTTAGATCTATGATTGATCTCAAAAATGTGAGGTAGGGCATAAAAGGTTTTATTGTGTTTGCTTTTACATTTGGTATATTTTTTGGTTTTCTGGTTATACATATCCACTTGTTTCAGCACCAGTTGTTGAAAATACTTCACTTTTAAAATTTGTTTTGCCTCTGCACTTTTGGCAAACATAATTGAACATCTAATGTGTAGTCTATTTGGACATTATACTGTTCCATTTATCTACTTACCAAAGTATACAACAATCCATACTGCTATGCAATATTGAGTGAACGTGGTGAGAGAAGACAGCTTTTGATTTTATTTTGGATTTAGGTCATTTAGAGTTTTGCCATTAGATATGGTGCATCTGTTTAATAAATATAGGAAAACTGTGATTTATGGACCCAATGTAGTTTTTGGTGTCTTGACTTTTTATACTTTTTAAATTAATCACTGAATTATGGTACAAATGATGATGTTGGTCATTTGGTTTGTTAGTATTCTTTGTAGTTGCTGACATATACATTCTGACAACTAACTCTTCAATTACCAGTTTTTATTCACATTTCAGGATGAATAAACAGATTGTGTGGACTCTCAGAATTTTCCATGTAGACAAATTGTTTTGTATAAACATTCTATATGTACTGTTTTTAACATTATATGTTCACATTTTTTTGCTGTTCCCAATAACAACTCTTTAATGTAAAGAATGTAAGATTGAAGAATAATTGAATCCCTTAATTCCAAATCATGAAATTTTTAGTAGAATATGACGGGTATTGGCAATATTTACCAAACATGAATATTAAATTTTACTTTAGAAATCAATTTAAAATACTAACTTTTGCAAGTTGAAAAGTCTTAAAGACTTATGTTAAAATTGTTTCTTATTTCACTAATTTAGTTGGAGATAAAAGGCACTTAGAAATTGTGTAAATTAGTAATCTTCTCCAAATTCTTTCCTTAATAAGTATATATGTGATATTTTCAGTAAATGATAAATCCAACATAGTATTGATCTCATCCATCCTAAAGAAAGAAGTACCCCTTTTTGAATGGGTTTTAGACTGGAGGTCTGAACTAGTATCGTGGAGTGGGTGTATATGTGTATATATGACATAACTCTTTTGTCAGTGGGAAAGTTTGAAAAACCCATAACCCCTTGATTATTCTTGGAGCAAATCATCCTTTTACTCTACTTTAAAACAGACATTCTATTGATTTTGTTTCCTAGTTCAATTTTGTGGGGAAATTGCTTGGACCAAGAGGAAACTCCTTGAAGAGGCTACAGGAAGAAACAGGTGCTAAAATGTCTATCCTGGGGAAAGGATCAATGAGAGACAAAGCCAAGGTACTGAACTTTGAATTTGATATTTAACACCTACAAGAGGTTACCTGTAATGCAGAGCGTCAAATGTACAGCTCACATGGCCTCCTCTTTCCTCATTTCCTGTGATGTTCACCCCTGGGAATAGCCTGTGGCACTTCCTCCTGTCTCTTTTGTCTACCTAAAAATCAATTATTGCCCCCCCCTTCCTTTTATTCAGAACCTACATTCTGTATTTTCCTTCTTTATATAGTCCTTTGTGTAGGTTGCTATCAAGTCTTTTCACTTTTTAATGCGTCCTCTGTAGGATGTTAGTGTACATGTGTGTTCATTTCCTATAATGCTCTGGCTGTTTCCCCTTCCTTCCTTCAGTCATATCAACTAATCACATCCATTATATCTTCATCTCTCTGCTCTGTTTTGCTTTGATCCTCTTACCTGAAGCAATTTCAAATACTTATCTGCAATCTAACGGAATCCTACCTATTTCTTGAAATATTTCAATGATATTAAACAGCTCACCTGACCTCCGGGAGAACAATAAGCTAAGAAATGTATCAAATTTGATGTTGGCAATGATGTATTTCACCTCTGAACTACATCATTTCCCATTTTATAAAGTGATAGCAATTTTCTGTATGTGAGAATCCTGTATTTGGGAGAAATTCTCTTTGTAGAGATTTACTCATATCAGATCTCAGAAAATCTCCTGGAAAAGGTAAACGTAGCTAGTAGTATCATTGGACCAGCCCATACTTTTATGATTTGATAATATTACTGCAGAAAATGAAATGTGTAAAGATTTATTTCTGACTATGGGAATACTTGGAAAATTGCTGAGAAGTTCTGCATTCAAACCATCAAATAAGACATGCTAAATCAAGGGAATTATAGAGAAAAATGTCACTGAACTGGATGAATATGTCATGAAGAAAATATTTTGTCTTTATCGTAGTAAGTCTATGTTTGGAGTGTGAGCCTGGCATGCCATTTGGGTTCTCTTATAGCATGGCTCAATCACCAATTATAAAAAATTGCAAAAAGTGTAATTTTTGCTGGCTTTTCTTTGGGGTAAGTTTTGGTTCCTTTATACTGTATATGATTTTAGAAATGAAACATTCTGATGACTCCTCCTGCCTCTAGTTTCTCTGACTACAGTAAGAGAAAATATCAGACATGTTTAGAAGGTGATAGAACCTGTGTCTAGCCGGGAGAAGAGTTTTTGCTTCCTGCCACAAACCTCGTTTATATAAGAGGACAAATTGACACATATAACATATAATTATATAATATACTATGTAATTTCATGTGGTCTTTTATATTGTTCTTGTTATGTATTCTCCAAATATCTCTTAGTCTCACAACGTGAACTTCATACTGTGGGCGTTTCCTCTCTTACTCTTAGTCTTTAAGATTTAGGTCAGAGGTTGTCTCCCTGAACGCCTGTCATAGGCTAAGCCCTCCTTTATAATTTATATTTTCCTGAGTTACCTGTTTATCTCCAGGATGGAGAATTTTCCTAGTTCACTTTGCACATGTGGAACCTCCATATAATCTTTTCACTTCTTTGGAAATAGATGGGTGTATATATTTTTCATTCATTTGGACATATTTTCCTGTTCATAACATTTTAAATTAGATTCCTTTTTCCCTGTGAGCATGTTAGGTACCAGCAACGGTATTTGAAAACCTAATAGGAAACAAATTTGCTTCTATTATGTTACCGTTAGGTTTAATTTACTGATATTACTTGTTACTTAAAATCCAGTTTCTTATTACTTTGGGGGGTGTTCCATCATGTTTGTCTCTGCTTTGAGTGTTTTCATTGTTCTTTATAAAATGAAATATTTAATAGTGATAATAACAATAACATATTGCCCTGTAAAATGTATTTTCTTAGCATCCAGATCATAAGACCTTAGCTGTTGAGACTGTTGGCCACACAGCTGAAATAAAGCCACGGGCATAGATATGAAAAATCTACCTTAGTAAACACTTGATTAAATAAACATAAATTCTGTGTAAATTATTGATTACCATGATGCTGTGCTTCTCTGCAACATTACTTGAATTGGAAGGAAGATTTTACATTATTTTGGGTTTTGTTTTTTTTTTTTTTTTTTGAGACGGAGCCTCAAGCTATCCCCCTGGGTAGAGTGCTGTGGCATCACAGCTCATAGCAACCTCCAACTCCTGGGCTCAAGCGAGTCTCCCGCCTCAGCCTCCCAAGTAGCTAGGACTACAGGCGCCTGCCACAACGCCCAGCCATTTTTTGGTTGCAGCCATCATTGTTGTTTGGCAGGCCCAGACTGGGGATTCCAACGTGCCACCTTAGGTGTACGTGGCTGGTGCCTTAGCCGATTGAGCCACAGGCGCGGAGCCTATTTTGGTTTTTTAACCTTTAAATGAAACTCATCTGACTCTGCAATGGAAGTGTGTATGTGAGTGTGTGTCTGTGTGTATTCCTGTGCACGCACATACTGCCCCACAAACGGGCAGGCTTCTATTCATGTACTCATTAAAGAAGTATGACCATGCTGTCTCTTCACACTTCTTGTTTATAATAATGAATTAAAACAAGGTTGTTCCTCTCTTGAAGTTTATATTTGAATGGGAGAAACAGACAAAACGTGAATGAATTTTATACTTTCAAGCATTGATAATTGTCATAGGTTAAAATAGAAGAGAAAAGAGATTAATGGCGGTGGAAGGAAATTTGGTAAAGTGGTAGGACACTGGATAATGGGGGGAACCAAGCAAAGATCAGACATAAGAGAGAAAAAGCCAATAGTGATGGCCCTGGGGAGAATCTGTGTGTTTAACTAGAACCATGTCTATATCTGTGTCTGTAACAACTACAGCTATTTGTTTTAACAATCATACTGTAACATACTGTAACAACTATTTGTTTTAATAATCATATGACTACTCCGACCACTACCTGATTCCTTAGCTTGTCTTTGTGGTAAGGCTCCCTGAAAAGTAATTTGCAAATATCGGCTTCTCTCCATTCTTTACTGTTTCCTCCTGCGTGTCCTTCTCCCACCCAGCCCTCCGAGTTCTGGATTAGTCTTAAGATTTCTTTATTCCCTTCTTGATCTCATTCCACTTATGATCAAATTTTATATACTTAATATTTATGTCCAGCCCCAGATCTCTCCCCTGAGTTCTCTATATTCTACATTTATATATTTGTCTACTCAGTATGGCAGCGTAGATGTCTAGTAGGCACTGAAACATAACACATTCACACACCCCAACACCTGTATATGGACCAAGACTCTGGTCTTGACCAAACCTCAGTCAGGCTTTTCTGAGGATTCTCCTCAGCTAGACCTGACTGTCCACGGATTGAATGCATTTCTTTAAAGTTTGTATCTGCAAGCATTAAGGAATTCAATAGAATTTTATTCAATAGAAAAAAAAATGACTGAAGCATTCAAGGCACTCCTGGTGCACTAATGAAACCTGGGTCAAGGACCTCTTTTGTAGTCCTGTAGTCAGACAACTTTGCAGAAAATATTGCTCAATAAATTCATTTGCTTTACTTCTGTAAGGCATGGCAATACAGATTGTTTTACTATGTCGGGCCTACCATTAAGATTAAAGAAGTATGACCATGCTGTGTCTTCACACTTCTTGTTCAATGTGCGTCTTAACCTTGATCTTTACCTCATGACAAAAGGAGATATTTAGATAGTTATCTAAGTCCAGAAAAACATAATCAAAAATATTTATTTCACATCTGTTATGTGCTCAAGAGTAATTACAATGTGTGCCCTATGGGAAGTATTAGACATGTCTGCGGACTTTGAAAAGCTCGTGACTTAATTAAACATTCCAACCGGTATCACATTTTTAAGTTAAGAAAATATCAGTCATTTGGATTTGTAGGGGTATAGAGTGACAAGTGCATTTACTTTTGTTTTCATGAACCTATTAAGACTTCTTAATCCTTAAATAGGAAAATGTGATGTTTCAAGATTTGTTCCTAGATTATTATAAAATTAACTGCATTATGTAGGAAATAGTTCTACTGGGGCCTAAGGTATCTAGTGGTATAGAGTAGTGTACAAGAGTCAATAATCTTAATGTTTTTAGTTTTTATTTCTGTTTGGGGGGAGTCATTACATTTTTAAAAGATTACAGGTAAGCAACAACTCTGTAAGAGAACAAAGAAACTAAAAATAAAATTCAAAATAAAATGTAGTAATAGCCAAGCTAATGCTAGGAGCAGAATCCTACTTTATATTCCTGGTTTATTTCCCATATCAATCAGATCTTAGAAAATGTGAACTCATGAGCAGTGCCTGTGGCTCAAAAGGGTAGGGCACTGGCCCTATATGCTGGAGGTTGTGGGTTCAAACCCAGCCCCGACCAAAAAATAAATAAATAAATAAATAAATAATGAATTAAAAAAAAAAAAAAGAAAGAAAATGTGAACTCACATTCTACATAAGACCACCTAGGAGTATTTGGACAGAATCTGATTTTAAATTGTGAGGATAAAAAGGTAGTCTAGAAAAGAAAATATGTAATATATATATGATATTTTAAAAATCTCAAGAAATTAATTGATCATTTAGAAATTACTTAAAAATCTAAATCCTGAATATGCCATCTGCCCAGCTGGTTAATAACCAGCAGCTGCCAGCTTCAGGGGCAGTGGCTTCTGAGCAGGGTTCAGGGGAACTTACTGGAGCTTTAGACTGTAGTTTTAGTGGTGCTGGTGGCAAAGATTGGTGAGGGAAAACAGAAGAAGGAATGGTTCTACAGGCTAATCTTTGAAAAAAATGTGAAAACAAACATGTTATCTCCAAGAAGAAAGGGTAGAGATGTTGGAGAAAATCACACAATGGCTGAACAAACCCAGACAAGTGTCAGGACAGAGGAAAGTGTGAAATTTCTTGCAGACTCACCCGCTGTCACACACAGCCGTGGTGTAAGGTAACTGTGTTCTAATGCAAGGGATTTGGGCATTTCTGTTAAAAATTATGAAATATGGTCTTAAATCATGCTAATGGTTATATATTAAAAGTAAAGTGCTGCTTGGTAGACCTGTATTTGAAAATGTGTGACAGTTTTCAAGGCAAGTTATTCTGTCTGTGTTGTGCTATGAACATGCTCAGTTTCTATTTCATAATATATCTCCATATTTGGTGATGTCTACTTTGGTAAATCCTTTCTGATTTCATGACAACTTGAGTTTCATCAACAATAAAATCCATGAAAACCTTTAAAGAGCTGCGGTGGCCTGGTGGGCCATGCAAGTGTGAACCGGGCACCAGCCGTCCTCTCATTTGGCTTCTGGGCTCTGCCTAACATCAAACACATGATGGTCCCTCCAACCCTGAAGGGGCAAAGCCATGATCATTGCTTGTCAGACAGGCTGTGTTTGGTTACACAGACTCCTCCTTCAACTTTTTACTATCTCAAATACCAGAGCAATTTGTAATCCTCCAAAATCAAGAGCCCAGACATTTAGATTTAATTTTAGCTGTGCCTCAAATGAACTACACAGTAGATAAACAGTATTTCTTTTTCCACTTTTCTTCTTCAAACAATACCTAATTCATCTTCCAGCAGAGTTGGAGGAGTAAGCATAATAATTTGCTTAAATATCACTGGAATTTGTCACGCACAGGGGAGTATGATAAAATATAAATAGGTACAATTGGAGTTTTCTTTGATTCACTGAATTTTCTGTTTCTCTAGTCTGAAATCTAAAGAGTTAGAGTAACAGACTCAAAGGTCCCATCAAACAGTAGCACATGTGATAAAGAACATTGTATTATAGATGATGTGTGTGGGGATGCAGTGAAACCTGTGTTATGATGTTGAAGGAATCTATTTAATTTCAATTGTGTTATATTTGGATTACAAGTGACCCAAACTTAAAATAAGCAGGTTTGGGTTGAAGAAATATATCATCATATGTGTGGAATAATTTTTCTCATTAGCACCTTTATCTTTTTTATGTATGAAGAATTTGGCGTTCACTGTAGTGTGTTATGACCTGAGAATGAAAAAAAAAAAAGAAAACAAAAACAACACACTGTCTTGGCTTAATTTCTTCATAAGCTTCAATGATAGGAAAGGAGGTAGCAATATTTTATGTACTGTGAATCAGTGTTATGTATGTATTATCTTAAATCATTATATTTTCTAGTCTGATTTTATTCACACCAAGACAAATTCATCTTTAATTTTATAATTAAGACCTTCTGTTTGGAAACTTTCAGAGATCTAATATCACAGCCCTACACCAAGGTGGATACACAGAAAATACTGATTTTAAATGCTTCGAGTTTGGTGGCTTTTCTGCCATTGTAAATTTTCACTCATTGACATCACCCTTATTTCCCAACAAGAATGAAATGAGGGAATCAGAATCAAGGTCTTTCTCACCATGTTGCAAAAATGTTTTAATTTATTAAGCTATTAAACATAGAATGTATGAAAAGAGAAAGTTTAGACATTTCACATTCAATAAGTCAGAACTATAATGATGTAGTTCTTTTCTACCACTAAGGAGATCCTGTTCTTTTTTGTTGTAAGCTTTCCTGTTCATCTCAAAATACTGTAATAAAAATTTAAGTGCAATGTAACCAATATAAAAAGGGCCAGGTGTATGTTGAGAATATTTTAAATGTCGTATTTTATGGCAGTTTTAAAGATGGCTTCAAATTCTTTGACATTTCTTTTAGAGAAAATGGGTGGGATCTAATTTTTTTCCCCTTGAATCTGGACAGATTCAGTGAGGTGTTTATAACCAATACAGTGCAGAGGAAATGGTGATGTGTGTCCTTTAGGCTACTTTGGAAGAAGATGCACATCTTCCTCATTTGCAGAACTGTCTCTTGAAGCTCAAAGCTGCCTTCCAAGGCTTCTTAGAATCCTGAGGCTGTCTCCTGTGAGGAGCCAAGATTACACAGAGAGGCTCTATATAGGTGTCAGAAGGAGTCCCAGTGGAGACCAGCCTGTGAACCATTTCAGTGCGGGCTTTACATGTGCAGGTAAAGACCTCTCTGTATAATTCAAGTCCTTACTCATTTGAGGGATCCCTCACTTCTCGAATCCTCTTCTCTATGGCCCAAGAAATTCGGGAGCAGACACCAGCTATTCCCATGGAGCTCTATAGTCTCTGACCCATAGACTCCATGTACATAATAATAATATTAAAATGGAATGGAATGGGGCGGCATCTGTAGCTCAGTGGATAGGGTGCCAGCCACCTACCCCGAGGCTGACAGGTTAGAACCCTGCCTGGGCCAGCTAAACAACAATGACAACTGCAAGAGAAAAATAGCTGGGCATTATGGCAGGCACCTGTAGTCCCAGCTATTTGGGAAGCTGAGGCAAGAGAATCGCTTAAGCCCAAGAGTTTGAGGTTGCTGTGAGCTGTCATGCCACAGCACTCTACCCAGGGTGAGAGCTTGAGACTCTGTCTCTAAATAAATAAATAAATAAAATGGATGGTTCATTATATAATAATTGACATCTGGGACACATTACTACAACTTTCACACAATATTAAGAGATTTACAACATTGTTAGCAATTTTCTAAATATAGCATATTAAATTAATGCTCTTCATACATTTCTGCTTCTCTCTAATGGTAATCATTAGATTCTGGTAATTTCTGGAGGGGCGTGTGTGTGTGTGTGTGCGTGTGTGTGTGTGTGTGTGGTTTTTTCTGGAGGTGGAGGGCTTGATTTGTTTTACTCTCTTTTGCGGTGTTTTTACTTGCCACTTATTTTGACTTTGTCTCTCCCACCATCAAATGATTGAAGCACATGTTAAAATTTTATTTCAAATTTGTCAGTGGAGGAAAAGGCTTCCAAGAGAGGCAATTCAAAGATTTCAAAGTTTTTTTTTTTTTCCTGGTAGAGACATTTTATGGGACATGAGACACTGAAATAGAAAGTTCTACTTAAAAAGCATTAGGTTATTTGTAAAACTGGTTCAAGGGCCTTCTGCTTTTGATTGTCTGGCTTAACATCATGAGACTATGGGTTAAATGGGCAGGTAGTTCCAGTTTCTCTGGAAGGTTCTACAGCAACAAAGCAAGGGCTCTTGCATTTTTTCATGGATGCCAGATGGATCCCACAAGAAGTAAATGGCAACACACAGAAAGTGCGGCCGCAGACTAAGATGGAATTTCTCTCAGTCCCTCCTTTTGACTAACATAGATCTTTAAAGGTTTGTTTGGGGCAAGAAGGTTTCCATATGCATTTTTTTGTGCAGAGAGCCTTAACTGTGTCTGCTACTTCATTAGTTGTGTCTGATGTTACTTACAGAAGGTGAAATTCCGGTCTGAGACCAACTTATACATTACAGGAGCCATCAAGACGACTTGAAATTGAAATATGTGGACCCATGGATGTTACTTTCTTTTATGCTAATTTCTTATATTAGAGAAGGATGTGCAAACAGAATCCCAAGGCAATTAAGCTTAGAAATTTACATATAACTTATATAATATTAATATACTTTATATTTCATAGTACTATATATATTTTTTTTCAGTGAATAATCTATGTGTGCATGCACATGGATTTATGTCTTTTTTTTATTGAATGGTAACTATGTACATTAATGCACTTCTGGGGTACAGTGTGGGGTTTTCACATGCAATCCGAAATACTTCCATCAAACTGATCAACACAGCCTTCATGTCATTTTCTCAGTTATTGTTTTAAAACGTCCTGATTCTACCGAGTGTCACTTTCGTCGCACTCCATAGAATGCCATGGCATCACAGTTCACAACCTCCAACTCTTGGGCTTAGGTGATTCTCTTACCTCAGCCTCCTGAGTAGCTGGGACTATAGGCACCCACCACAATGCCTGGCTATTTTTTTGTTGCAGTTTGGCCGGGGCCGGGTTC
>CAUYQV010167806.1:0-10497 GCA_963574575.1 Galagoides demidoff | reverse complement strand
CTTCTCCTCCAGCCTAATATAAGGCTGATCTCGTGCCTCTCAACACCACAGGTGTAGAGACTGCCAATTCACCACTGCTCTCATCTCACGAGCTCTCATGCTTGTTAGGAGAGGCCATAGAGAGGGATTTGGCAAGGTGTTCCATTATAGAGCTATACAGGTATTTCTTGTAACTCTCACTCCTCCTAGCCATAGGCTATACGGGCTGCTACCTAGGATAGATGAATAATAGAACTTACCCAGTAGCTAGGTCTAGAGCATCTTACATCTTATGTATTTGCTAGACTATTTTGTGAGAATCGTCTTCCTGTCTACCAGCAATGTGTGAAAGCTTCTCTTATCACTTTATCACTGAAACTGAATATTTTCATGTTTGAGTTTTTTCACTGGGGTTTAGGGGGCTTTTTCCCCTTATAAACACTCATTAAGTTTTAGTATACTATAGATGTTTCTAATTGGTTATATTTTTTGAAATAAAATTTACATTTTTTTGTTTTGAAATGTTACAAGTTTTAAATTTCTCTGTAGTCAAATCAGTTGATTCTCTCCTTAGTGATTTTTTTCTTTGTTAAGAAGGCCTGCATCCGGAAATCCGATGAGTGGTCTATTTTTAAATCTTTGATGTTTTCAGCATTTGAACACTTTGAGATATTCCCTTTAACAAATTTATATTAATAAACTGTATTTTAAGAGTTTTTAAAAACTTCTTCCTCCACTGTGAAACTAGCTCACGTTAGTAGGTAATAGAGATCGTTGACGAAGAAAGCCGGCATCATCACAGACAAGAAAAGGAAGATTATAGAACTAAAGCTGTTCTGTCTTAGCGATCTGCCTTTCCTTGTGCTAGCATTAAGCAAATCACATCCAAACACTCATCTCTCATTTTCATTTTATTCACAAACATATTATTTCCTAGTTCCAAATTATTAGGGATATTACTATTATGATTAGATGGTAACGTTTGCATATGGGCCTAGTTGCACGTTTGAAACTGACCCTGGACACTTCCACAGGCAAGGATGAAGGGGAAATTTTAATTTTAGAAATGCAGGAAGCCTGTCATCTTCAGTGTGTAATTCCAGAATGAATAGAAATGCCTTCCTGCATTTCCTTTAAAGTTTTAACCTATCAGCTGAAGCTTCTTAGTCTAATCTCCGAAAAATGTCCTTCTCAAGTTTCCTGTGGTTAACTTCACCTTAGAATGCAAATCACCAATGTTTTATAACTGTGATGGGTTACTATTATAATTAATTTAATTTAACAGTGTGCCTTCCTAGACATAAATTAGGCAGTGACCTTGAAAGGACAAAGGATGCTTTTAGGGTACTATAATAGAAAAAAGAAATCTGGCTGGGCACAGTGGCTTATTTCCATAACCCCAGGACTTCAGGAGGCTGAGGTGGGAGGATCACTTGAGCCCAGGAGTTTGAGGTTATAGGGAACTGTGGTCAGGCCATTGCACTGAGCCTGAGTGACAGAGCAAGAATCGATCTCTAAAAACAGTGACAAGGAAGAAGAAATCTGATTTATTTTTCCTCATTTATTTGTAGGCTTTTTCTTAGAATTCTTCTTCTTTGCTATTGCATTTTGATAAAAGAAAATAACTCAAGGTGTAGAATGAAAGATGATTTTAATTTGAAGAAATATGAGTCCACCTATTTAGGCGTTATAAATGAGAACTCTTGAAGAAACAGAATTTGAATGTAAAATACTATGGCGTACTCCCACTAACAGCCCCTTACATGTCATCCTCTTGAGTGGAATCTGGGACTTACCTTTAATCAGTAGAATATGACAGAAGTTGAAGGGATTTCTTTTCACTGATTTTTTTTTAAATGTTGTCAAGATAATTAAACAATTTTTCAGAATGTTATGGGATACACACGATTTGGTTACTACATAGCTTGCTTTTGTGTATTCTAAGTCAGTCATAGGTGCGCCTTTCACTCAGAAAGTGTGTGGTGTAGCCATACAGGGTACCTGTTTATGGGAATTTGTTGTTGTTAATTTATATGCCAAGGTGAAGAGATTTTGCCGATGTGTTAAGTCCATAGTCGAGGTGTCCTCAAACTATGGCCCGCAGGCCACATGCAGCCCCCCGAGGACATTTATCCAGCCTGCCCGGTGTTTTTGCCGCCGCTGCCTGTCCTGCTTAGCAGCTGACTTGTCCTGGGACCTGCAGTCTGGCCCTCCAATGGTCTGAGGAACAGTGAACTGGCCCCCTGTTTAAAAAATTTGAGGACCCCTGCATAGACAGTTGTCTTTAAGCTAATCCAAAGGGCATTATGCTCAATAGGGTTGACCTGATCAGATGAACCCTTTAAAGGAAAATCTAGGTTTTCTCTGAGTTAGAGATTCAAGGCATTAGAAACTCTTCCTTTTTTCTGGCTTTGAAGAAGCAGGTTTTCAGAACTCCTAGAGCTTTAAGGAAGTGAATCCCACTAATAACCTATGGTTGCTGGGAGGTGGAGCCTTCCTGTTTGAGCCTCGGGATGAGAATGCCGCCAGCCATATGCCTTGGGGTCAGCCTACTGAGCAGAGAACCCAGCTAAGCTGTACCCAGATTTCTGATCTACAAAACTCTGAGCTAGTAAATGGTTGTCGTTTTAAGTATCTATGTTCATGCTTTTTTTTTAAATGCTAAAATAGAAAACTAAAACCAATAGTCTCCTTGATGGCATCAGCTGAAGGAGGGACAATTCCTTCCTCGGATTGTAGATTAATTTGAATGTTGTCATTCTAATTTGAAATTACGTTCATGCATGAGGAACTATTATGGTACTCCTTGCATTTCTTTCTTTGTGGACTATTTTTATTAAGGAACACTGATAAACATACCAAAGGGAGTTTTCTTGCAATATACCCCTTCGGACTAATAGTAGCACATATTCCTGTGGATTTTGACTTTCCTCATAATTCTACTACTCTTCCTAGTTTGTGTATCTGTATTTAAGTCATCTTGCCCTTCAAACTCAAGTGGGTATCCTTCCACAAGTCATTCTGTCTGCTGATCTGACCTTGTCTCCTCCTGCACTTGCCCTTGCTGCCTAAGTCTGTCCTCCCTTCTCACATCTCACTTATTCCCAATTTAGGACCATTCTTGGTCCTTCCCAAACCTCACAGCATTCAAGAAATTCCTGTCTCCTTTTCTCCTTAAGATTTACCTCCATGGGCGGCACCTGTGGCTCAGTGAGTAGAGCACTGGCCCCATACACCAAGGGTGGTGGGTTCAAACCCGGCCCCAGGCAAACTGCAACAAAAAATAGCCAGGCATTATAGCAGGCACCTATAGTCCCAGCTACTCGGGAGGCTGAGGCAAGAGAATCGCGTAAGCTCAAGAGCTGGAGGTTGCTGTGAGCTGTGATACCACAGCACCCTACTGAGAGTGACAAAGTAAGACTCTGTCTCTAAAAAAAAAAAAAAAGAAAGAAAAATTACCTCCACATAAGAGTTTTCATTTTCTGTATGATAGGTTTCAAAGTCAGAAATGTAGGGCTTTAGGTGTAGTCCCCTGTGAAGTGTTCATGTTCCATGGGAATCAGTAAGTATAAGGCTGTCCATCCTTATTGGACGTAGATCACATATGAAAGCCTTCCCCAAGGTTTAGGACTGCAGAATCATTATTCACAGGCTGTGAGTGAGTAAGAGGACCATTCCAGGCAGCATACACAACCCTTTGTTTTGAAAGCCAGAGGCTACAGGGGCTTCTTTAACCATGGGACCCCTTCTCTGCTCTGCTCTGAGTGCTGTAGACACAGCTTCTCATCTATTATTACCTTCCCTTCTATTGATACACACATCAGGGCCTCCCCAGGTCCTGCATCTGTGGCTCATTCTCTGAAGCAAGGATCCAGAATATGTTGTAACAGAATAAATCATAAAATTGCTTGGGTGTTTCCTGTACCAGGACATAGCAGTGGTTTGGTGCCCTTCCCATTTGTGTGGCAGGAAATACTTTTTGTTTATTCTGATGAATTTGTTTTGTCTGGGAGTTTTTCTTTCACCAGTATCTTGCCTTCTTTAATTTAAAAAACATTTAGTGAATAATGATATTTCAGGCAGTGTGCGGAGGGATGTGGAGGGCATAAAGGTGAAAAAGAGTTGCCTTCACAGTATATAACAAACGCCTCCCAGATGTAACAAATGTGAGACAGACTGTGAAGGTGACACTGAATCTGGGTGGGTACACGGCTGCTGTGGCAAGTCTCACTAAATCAGAATTTGTAGGTCTTGCTTTGGTGCTTAAAGAGCCAAGATGCCTCCCAGGTGATTCTCATGCACACTAAAATGTAAGAACATTATTACTTGGTACTAAAACAATGTTGTTGTTGATGATGATAAGATACCCACAAAATCTATGTCTTTGAATATGGTTTCAGTTTTCAAAGAGAAATTATATACTCCTCAAAATTATTTTTAACAAGCAAAATCAGCATTCGAAGTATGGCTAGAATTTCTCTGCCTTTATAATTCCCTTCTACTTGAAGCCTAAAGCTTTTAATATGGTCATTCATAATTATACTTCAGATTAATGAAGAACCATTGACCGTATGAAATCAAGTTCTGAAATTGACCTACAAGTAATGAATTCTTAATAAGGATGCATTATTCACATCTGCAGTAATTATTTTTGACCAATAAGATTCTAGTCTTAAATAATCTTGGGAAATATACATGTCATAGTTCTGATCTCAAAGCACAACTTACTGATGAAGCGCGTATAATGAGTTCTATTTTTCTGCACTAGGAAAGAATTACATATAGATATACAGTTAGAGTATTTGTTTATCCAATGTGAATTGAATGATGTAAATTTTAATACCTTCTGCCTTATTAATGATTGTTTTGTGTTTTGAGATTTAGAACATTTCTGATGTTAGCACATGTTCTGTGCTTTCATGTGGTAACATACACATGAGGACACTAAAAAATTAGTAGCAAAATAACCTATATACCGAACATTCCGTTTTACACAGCCCTGTCTTCTTGCCTTGTAGGAGGAAGTGTGCTGATTGGTCTATGCAGTCTTAACAACTAGCTATTAATCAATTTCTGGGTGGAAGATAAAGGGAAATTTGCATCTGAAAGTGGGTGACATATCAGCATCTATTAAAAATTTACTAAGTTTCAACATTGAAATTACCACAATTTAATATCCTACAGTGAATAAATATCTCCTTTGAATAAAACTAATTGCTTTTAGAAGTTCATGAACTCCTTCGGGTCACCTAGATGCTATTAAGTGAACTACATATAATTATCATCATCATTATTATTATTATCATTTTTTGGTTAGAAATCATTTAAGAGTAAATTTATTTCCTAAAGTCTCTGGTAACTTTTATAATGTTATTTGGGTAGCGAGAGATATTAACAAATATTTATATGTAATGATGGATGTAAAAATCATATATATTGGGGCAGCACCTGTGGCTCAAAGGAGTAGGGCACCGGCTTCATATGCCGGAGGTGGCGGGTTCAAACACATCCCCGGCCAAAAAAAAAAAAATCATATATAAACAATTATATATTATTGATATTATGAGAGTTCCATTTTCTCCCTCAGGCTGTTATCAAAAGCACTCCCATTTAATATTTGGACTTTAATTCATTTGATATCCCTTGTATATGAAAATTTAACCTTGAGTCTGAAATGACCACTGAATATATTGCTTTAACTGGAAGACAAATGCTGTGTCAGGCACAAGTGTGGAGTATGGTGCGTGTTCACCCTCAATTTTCTGAACTTGGTTGACGTCCATTATTTACACCCACTTTGCTCCTGTTATCCCTAGGCTAGAGGAATTTGGGTTGAAGTAGTTAATAAGCACTTTGATATTGGCCACCAGAGGGCTCCCATATTCCTTCCATCTAAGTATAAAAATATGTTAGTGCACCTGACAAAGTTCACCACTGAATGAAAAATGTAGGGATTTATGACATAGTTATCCATAGGGTGAAAATATTCCAAACCCACTGCGTCCTTTTATAAAATACTTTGAACAAACTTATGGAAAAAAACACTGATTAAAATAAAATGATTAAATTGCATTTGGTTTTGTCTTTGTTTCTGAAGGCTATGGTATAGAATTATAATAATAATTGTTAGCTCCACATCTTTGATCTCAAGATAACTATGTAAATGATCCTTAATTAAAAGCCTGAGTATTTTTGATAGCCCAGATTTTGATAAAACACAAACTTTATAGAACAAGATGGTAGGGTTTCTTTAAGTGGGTGTTGGTGGTAAGAGGAATAATGGCATAAGCTATGGATTTTCCACTGGAGAGGAACAAAAGGCATGCTTCCTGTGTGGGTCTTTCCATTGGTTCTTGTTGAGCTGTGTTAGCTAAAAAGCAGCCCCAGCTCCTGAGACCCACTAGGCTCTCCCTCAGGACTACTAAAAGCAGCAAAGTCACTGATGTCTGCAATTTTTTTCTTTCCTTTTACTGAGGGTAATTTGTGTGGCTTTGATAACCCAAGTACTGTCCCTGGGATTTATGCATGCATCGTTCCTGCCATAAGGTCTAGGGTAGGCTTAGCAGTTAAGGGAAATGCCACGATTCACAGCAGAGCAAACTTAGAACACAGGCATCTTTAGGAACTCTGTGAATCCAGGTAACACACTTCACATGAGTCATCCAATTGATCATCTCTAGGATGTGCTTTTGACCACAGTTCATTTATCATCAGTAACTGACAATGATGTTTAACCAGTCTACCCTTTGCAATTACTTTTCTTGTAGAACACATTACTTATTACTTCTGAGTTTAAATGTGCATCAAAGGGAAAAACAACATGGAGGGCCTGGTTAACTCAATTATACACCCACACCTCGATGCTGTCTTTTTGACTGTAAGACTGAAATACTGTGTGTTGCAGGAGAAAATAAAACACTCTGTTCCCCTTTTTATCCATTATGTTCTTCTGGTCTGAGAGTTATTGATTGTGCCTTTTCTTTACAGAGAAAGAATTAAAAATGCGGCTAATGTTGGTGTATCTTGTATTTACCGAAATAGTTTTAAAGCAATGTTTTGAATTCTGTTTTAATTTGTGTTTTTGAAATGGTATTTCTGAATGTAGGCTTTTTCTGCCTTCTACGCCAGTCATTGCTTTCTTTCCATGAGACGGTGGTGATTAAAAAGCATTCTAATTCTTGAAACATGGATAGGAAATTATCTTTGTATAAAATCTATCTTGGAAGTTCAAATAAAATTCCTTTCATTCAGAACTACATAGTAATAAATTGAGTCCAAACAGACTCCATGATTCACTAGGATTTTTATTTGACAGTGTTCTTGGCATTTGATTCCATTTCTGTTCAAGGAAATTCATATTATTGAAACTACCAAATAACTATATTTTAAGATCATCCCTAATCTCTAATTTAAGATATGCATAAGCAAAAGAAAAGATAAAAAAGCAACCAATTTTGATAGTGACTTGGTGTTACCACAGCCCACAAGCTAATTGTATTATATTTTATGTCCCTCATGGAAGTCTTTGAATTAAAAATCAAGGAAAATTTTCTGCATCAGGCAGATTTTATTCAAGAACATCATAGCCAATTGTTATGTTATTTCTATGTTTATATTACTTATAAGTAAAACTACATGGAAGTGTTTTAATTAATATGTTCAAACAATTTTATGTAAAATTATTTGGGATCTTAAACTTCCTGAATAATTACTTTAGTCCTGAAATATAGTATGTTTAGAAATTGTTCCAATTGTATGTATTTACCATTTAGAGAGAAAGTATATTCCTCTCTTGACTGTGTTAAATCAAACTGGTATAAAATGAACTTTGGCTTGAAAGCTTCTCTTGACATTTATTTGCAAAGATTTCTATGACCAATATTCTTGCACTTGAGGTGACATTAAGCTTCCTTGGTCACCAGGGAGAAATGTGGCTTTTCTCTTCACTCATTCTGTGTATGAGAAGAAAAGAATTGAGGATATGCCAACTTGGCCTTGCTTCTTTCTGCCCCTAGCAATATGTGATATTTACATTTCAGGCAAAAAACCAGACAGGTAAATTTGCAGCATGGAGTGAATTGAGGAGGGGGGTCTGTATGACCCGTCTCTTAAATCCTACGTAAATACCTTTGCCTAAAGCCACCCAGAGACCTTCCTGCATCTTAAGCTGTTGATGCACATCATTCCCCCCCCCCCAAAATTTTAGAACATCTTTAACAAAAAATATGACATAACATTGATCTTAGAGTACTGACACTATCTTGGCTTCGTAATACAGTCATCTGGGGTGGGGGTCTCTTTAATTCCTAATGCTCAAGCTGCATCACAGTGGATCAGCTACATCAGAATGGTCGGGGTTGGAATAAGATGCCAGTAATTTTTAAGTTCCCCAGGTGATGCAATATGGAGCCATGTTCGAGAACCACTGTTTTATAACCAACATCACCACATGATATCACATTCCTGCATGGTGACGTATGGGGTAGATAAAGACCTTGGTCTGCAGATCCAGGTGATCAAGAAATACAGGTTGGAGTTTCATAGTTCTCTTTATTGAGAACTTTCATGTCCTTTGTTAAGGACATGAAAGTAAACTCCCAAATATTTCATCTTCTTTGGCACTACTGTGAAAGGGATAGAGTCCTTGACTATTTTTTCAGCATGACTATTGTTGGTATATATAAAGGCTACAGATT
Source organism: Galagoides demidoff (assembly GCA_963574575.1). Taxonomy (NCBI): domain Eukaryota; kingdom Metazoa; phylum Chordata; class Mammalia; order Primates; family Galagidae; genus Galagoides; species Galagoides demidoff. The sequence goes on along the minus strand of CAUYQV010167806.1, from coordinate 1,822 downwards.
TATGAGTGTTGATTTTGTAACCTGAGATGCTGCTGTATTCCTTGATCACTTCTAAGAGTTTTGTAGTGGAATCCCTGGTGTTTTCTAGATATACAATCAAATCATCTGCGAAGAGTGAAAGTTTGATCTCCTCTGACCTGATATGGATACCCTTGATTGCCTTTTCTTGTCTAATTGCGATGGCTAAGACTTCCATTACAATGTTGAAAAGTAGTGGAGACAATGGGAAACCTTGCCTGGTTCCTGATCTGAGTGGAAATGATTTCAATTTAACTCCATTCAATATGATTTTGCCTGTGGGTTTGCTTTAGATGGCCTCTATCAGTTTAAGAAATATCCCATCTATACCAATTTCCTTAAGTGTTCTGATCATGAAAGGATGCTGGATAATAGCTAAAGATGCTAAGAAATGGAAAAACATACCATGCTCATGGCTGGGAAGAACCAACATTGTTGAAATGTCCATATTACCCAAAGCAATATACAATTTTAATTCAATCCCTATTAAAGCTCCACTGTCATACGTTAATAATCTCAAAAACATAAAGCTTCATTTTATATGGAACCAGAAAAAACCTTGAATAGCTAAGACATTACTCAGAAATAAAAACAAAGCAGGAGGAATCACGCTCCTGGAGCTCAGATTATACCATAATTTGATAGTGATCAAAACTGCATGATAGTGGCACAAAAACAGAGAGGTAGATGTATGGAACAGAATAGAGAACCAAGGGAAGAACCCAGCTACTTACCATTATTTGATCTTCAATAAGCCAATTAAAAACATTCAGTGGGGAAAAAATTCCCTATTTAACAAATGGTGCTGGGTGAACTGGCTGGTGACCTGTAGAAGACTGAAACTGGAACCACACCTTTCACCATTGACTAAGACAGACTCTCACTGGATTAAAGATTCAAACTTAAGACATGAAACTATAAAAATACTAGAAGAAAATACAGGGAAAACACTTGAAGAAACTGGCCTGGGTGAATATTTTATGAGGAAGACCCCCCTGGGCAATTGAAGCAACACCAAAAATATATTACTGGGATATGATCAAACTAAAAAGCTTCTGTACAGTCAAAAACACAGTAAGTAAAGCAAGCAGACAGCCCTCAGAATGGGAGAAGATATTTGCAGGTTTTGTCTCTGACAAAGGTTTAATAACTAGAATCCACAGAGAACTCAAACCTCTGAGTAAGAAAAGAACAAGTGATCCCATCTCAGGGTAGGCAAGGGACTTGAAGAGAAACTTCTCTGAAGAAGACAGGTGCATGGCCTACAGACATATGAAAAAATGCTCATCATCCTTAATCATCAGAGAAATGCAAATCAAAACCACTTTGAGATGTCATCAAACCTCAGTAAAATTAGCCCACATCACAAAATCCCCAAACCATAGATGTTGGCGTGGATGTGGAGAAAAGGGAACACTTTTGCACTGCTGGTGTGAATGCAAACTAATATGTTCCCTTTGGAAAGATGTTTGGAGATCACTTAGGGATCTAAAAATAGACCTGCCATTGGATCCTGCAAGTCCTCTGCTAGGTATATATACAGAAGACAAAAAATCACTTTATAACAAAGATATTTGCACCAGAATGTTTATTGCAGCCCAATTCATAATTGCTAAGTCATGGAAGAAACCCAAGTGCCCATCAACCCATGAATGGATTAATAAATTGTGGTATATGTACACCATGGAATATTATGCAGCCTTAAAAAAGATGGAGACTTTACCTCTTTCATGTTTACATGGATGGAGCTGGAACATATTCTTGGCAAAGTATGTCAAGAATGGAAGAAAAAGTATCCAATGTA
>CAUYQV010167802.1:0-18953 GCA_963574575.1 Galagoides demidoff | reverse complement strand
TTTTTTTTTTTTTTTGAGACGGAGCCTCAAGCTATCCCCCTGGGTAGAGTGCCATGGCATCACAGCTCATAGCAACCTCCAACTCCTGGGCTCAAGTGAGTCTCCTGCCTCCACCTCCCAAGTAGCTGGGACCACAGGCGTCCGCCACAACGCCCGGCCATTTTTTTTTTTTTGGTTGCAGCCATCATTGTTGTTTGGCAGGCCCTGGCTGGGGATTCGAACCCGCCACCTTAGGTGTACGTGGCTGGCGCCTTAGCCGATTGAGCCACAGGCGCCGAGCCACAAGCAAACATTTTTAGAAGAAATAGAATAGAAAATATCAGGCCATGCCATCTGTTTTAAGTGCAAATATTGTTTCATGAAACTTCTGTTCCAGTGAAATACATGTAAGTCTGTGTTTCTTAATGTGGGTGAGCCTCCAAGTGTTTGAAAGCCACTGCTTTTCAGAACAGAAGTTGGCAAAGAAGGGGAAAGTATGTTTAGGTTTTAAAATGCAAAAAGACTCACCTTTTGTCTTTGGGGGTGCATCTGAAGAATGCAAGCTTGAACCCCTCATTCCTTTGGGCTCCTAAAAAAAAATCTAACTTAGAAACAGCCTCTCGGAATCTAACCTGTCTGTTCTTTAACTTCTTCGAAACGTCAGGTGGGTTGTTACCAATTCCTGGATGGTCTGAATCCCAGAAGAAATTTGTTTTTGTTTCTGTTGTTCCTGCCCTCGGAGATAGCTTGCCACCAGAAGTGGACTGACCTTTTGAAGGAGGGTTAGAAAGTAGGTGCACTAAGAGGGAAGACCAGAAAGTCTGGGGTGTGTTCTGCAGCTGCACAGCCCAGCAATCACCTGCCTACTTGGCAAAAACAAAGCTCTACTAAATTTTGAAAGAAGAGAATAATGCAGGCCTTATTCACATATTAATATGATTTATTTAAAAACCCTGATCCCGTTGCCTCAGAAAGACTTATAATGCTCTGTTTATCTCTTGGAACACTGACAATGAGAGCTCAGATTTCCCCCTCTGGCCTTCTGAGTGATCCTTTTTGGAGCCTGTGGGAGCCCACTATATTTGCTACCCTATACATTACATGGTAACATGGAAACCTTGATTGCTGACTTAGGCTAATTTAATTAAAAATTAAAAGAAAAAAACTCCTGGCTTAATGAAAATTCCTCTGGATGGCCACCCAAATTTGCCAAAACCCTGAAAACTTGATTAGTCCCCTAAAAAATAGCATTGATTACTTACAATTGTTCTTGGAAGTTCAAAATTCTGTCCTCAGGTTAAACAAAAAATCAGCTCTAGACTGAAATACATACATCGGCTTCTTCTAAATTATCAACATTTCCACAGGCAGGAACTTCTCGCTTCCATTGGGGTAGATAGTAACTGAACTTTGGAAGTAATTTTTCTCAGGGCATTTGGATGGGTGAGATGATTCCAAAATGTTTTGGCCCTGAGCTTTTTACACAGAGTTTTAAAAATGTGGCAACCGACAGTTTCACTCAGCTTGTTTGTATGTGTTTTTGCTTTGTCCCTTCAGTTTTCTCCATGAGGTACCGTAATTACGAATAGGGCCCACTGCCAACCGCTACATAAATCCCAAGTGACATCAATCCCCAGAACACATTGCCTAGAGAATTTAGACCCCTGCGCCCAGGGACATTTTCACCCAAATCTTCAGGGGCACCTTAAATTCAACCAATACCAACCTGAGATCATCATCTCCCCCTCCTTAAACCTCTGTGTTCCCAAGCTGAATGTCTGCCTGGGGGAGTGGCGTGAGCCTTTACTTGTTTACTTCCTTTCTTAAGTTAGCCGGCTGGAGGTGATCTTGATCTTGCTGATGATCTCCTTTATCATCAGCTTTCCTGGTAGAGTTTTATCAGTTTTTCTTCAGAAATGTCTCTCCGTCTGGACCACCTAGCAAGGGCTGGCCCGTTATGTTATCTTTCACCTGGATTACAACCTGGCCTTCCTCTTTCTGCTGGTTTCTCGCTGCTTCTGTGTTATCTTCCTAGCAAACAAACAAACATATTCCTGAAGCTCCTCTGTGTGGGTCTCCCCTGTGGGACAATCCCCTTTATCTCCCTAGGGAAGGCAAATGCCTTTCCAAATGGGCCTCTTGCTGGCTGCCCCTTTTCTCTGTCCCTCCCAAACTGGGCCTTCAGCCACACTGAATTTCCCTCTAGTCCAGCAGTTCTCAACCTGTGGGTCATGACCCCTTTGGGGATCAAACAACCCTTTCACCGGGGTGGCCTAAGACCATACTACATATCAGATGCCATCATGCTTATCAGATATTTACATTACGATTCACAGCAGTTGCAAAATTATAGTTATGAAGTAGCAACAAAAATAATTTTATGGTTGGGGATCACCACAACACGAGGAAGTGTATTAAAGGGCTGTGGCATTAGGGAGGTTGAGAACCACTGCTCCAGTCCTTTCAGGTGAAAGGCGTTTTCATGTTCTCTGACTTAATAATGATCTTTCTCTTAGAAAGGCCATACCCTGTGCCCCAGGAAAACACCTTTTATTCTTCAAGATTAAACTCCAACGCCACCTCCTAGAGGAACTTTTTGCAGTAGTTCCACTTAGTTTGTTAGTCTGTTGCTCCATTTCTCTAAGACAGCGCTTTTCACGTGGTGATATAATTGATAGAATCAGGTGTACCTGCCCAAATAACTTGCCCCACCCAGGCATGGTCAGGTTCATGGCCTGCCCAGGAAAGGTCAGACTCATGTTTGTCCCAGGAAATAGGAATGCCACCAATCCTGGTGGTCCTAACCCTTTAAATCTGTCTGCTGTACCCACATGTGGATTTCTCCCTAGTCAGGAATCTCACCCCACCAGCACTCTAGGTGGAATAAAAGCCACTTTAATGTGTGAATTGGATCTCTGTCTTCTTTTCGTCTCGCATCTTGGAATGATTTTATCCTTGGGTCCGGAACCTTTTAATAATCATCTGCTAACATGTGTGGTCATCCTCAGGGCTGGTCTTTAAATGTGTCCGTGTCTTCTCACCCTAGGTGTAAGGTAGAGTTGCTCTTCCTGGTCTCCTTGTGGTCCATCCAACAACCAATTCTGGACAACAAATTAAGGGCTGAAGAGATGAGCATCGTTTCTAGGATGGCACATTTACTTGCCTATGTGAGACTCTTGAGACGCCATTTTTTCTTCTAGCATGGTGACTCCCAATGGTAAAGCTGGTTACTGTGCCAGAAACCTAGGTTCCTGCTGACCCACAATGACGTAACATGAGCAAGAACCTTTGCTAATTTTGGTCAGTGAAATGTTGTGTTGTTTGTTACTGCAGCGTAACCTGGCCAGGCTTTCCTGATGCAGTATGGGTCACCCCCATGGGACAGTGGGCTCCTCATCAGGGTTCACCGGATTACCTTGATATTCCTATTGTCTTGCAGGAATGCACTGGGTAAGGGTTCAGTGAAATGTTTATTGAATGACTTGCACACAGCAATAAGGTATTTATTATCAGAGAGATAAATAGAAAGCCATAACAAAAATGCAGCATTTCCATGTTTGTTAGAAATAATGGTCACTTGAGAAATGTACTTAAATAATTCAAAACTGCTCCCTTGATAAGAGTTTTCAGTGCAGTTTTGTATTCTGACTCTGGACCTTGCCTTGCAGGGTTGTTTATTAAAGAAATAGTATAAAAATAACATTTTTCAATTATAAATCTCTGTCCAGTCTGATGATTGGTCCTAATGGACCCTCACAGCTTTTTTAAACATTAGCTTTCTAGATTTTTAGAAAACAGCTCTCAACATGGTGCACTGTCTTGATCAGGCAAGACCCTGGTTGGGCCAAAAGGCTGTGGAGACCCAGTAAGCTCACTTCAGAAGTCTGCCTTGTTATCCCTACGGAAGTTAAGAAACTAGCTGTTTTGAAGCAACTTGTTACTGAGCCATTTTTCCAGAGATGGGAAATGACAAGGAGCTGCCCTTGAACCAGCTGTTTGCTTCTGTAAGTGACCAGAACTCTGTCGGAGCTCCACACACAAGCTAAGCACTTGCGTTTGGAGCTGCTTCCTCTGTCTTCCTGGCAGAGGCTCAGAGTTAGCAAACTGTGACTAATGGCAAGGAGCAAGAGCCCTCTAGGCTTATCTAGCTGGGAGAGCTTCAAGGAGCCAGACACAAGTAAAATATAGCTTGATTAACTGAGGTAAGCTAGAAGGGAGCAAAGGGGACAGTCCTTTAAAAGGGGACAAGCACGGATGAAAGGGACTCCTGAAAGGACCCATGGTTATTATTGTGTCTGGTTATTATTTTATTGTGTTGGAGCGTATGCAACTTGTGCTTCTCCAAACCTGTGCTCCAGGCAAGGGATTGCAAAGTCTTTGCAAGCTATGAAACTTCTCTCAGTATGACATCTTTCTGTAAGAACAGGCAAGAGAAGCAGTAAACTTAGTGAAAGAGGAATTGGCCTTGGAATCAAGTCTATCTGGCTGGCAGTCAACTTCCAGCATCACCGTCTGCCTGCTGTGACATGGGGCAGGGGGTTTCTCCTCACTGGCTCTCTGCTTCCTCACCTGTAAAATGTTGTGCTCTCTAAGGCAGAGTATTGTGACGATTCAATGATGTGATGCCTCCAAAGCTCTTACTATTCTCACTAAGCATATACTAAATTCTCCAATAAGTGTCAGTGGTTATCGAGTTTCTGAGATAGGAAGCCCACTACATTAGGAAGCCCACTACACAAAAATCCGAGTCTGCTCAGGGTGAACAAGAGAGGAGAGGTTCGTGCCATGGGCCAGGGGCATTAAAGGTAAAAGATCATTTTGGTGCCTACTTGGGCTTCTGTTTTATATCAGGAAACTGTGTCTCATAAGGTGACTTTTTGGTCCAGTTGTCTTTGCAGAAGGCAGCAGCAGTGGTGGCAGCTGCGGCAGCAGCAGCAGCAGCTCAGAATTGTAAGCATTCTGCTGACAGTAACAACCTGGTAATTGAACAAAGCCTACAGTCTTTGCTTTGGCAAAGCGGAGGCCCAGGAGTTGCTGTTTTTTCAAAGACTGCATTTGAGCTTTGTCAGCTGGCTGGGCTGAAGTTTATCCTGTGTCCACTTCCCTTATCAGCCGCCCATGGCAGGCACACGCTTCTTTGCTCGGTGAATGGCAGGACTTTAGGACTCCCCGTTGACAGAGCTAATCCATCTTTCTGCTCCTTCCATCTTGAAATAACTTTAGGGCAGACTGCAGGGAAAAATGGAAGCAGCCATGACGGCTGGGAAGTTTTCCCAGGTAGGGAGAACTCACTTCTAACAGCGTTTTTCCTTATAGGAACTCTAGCAAGGAGAGATAAGCTAAGGAGGTGGCCTGAAACACCTGTCTCATTTATGGGGGGAGCGGAAGACATTCTCATAGGACAGCCCAGTGTGCCCTGCTCGTTATTCTCTTAATATGCTGTTTTTACAAGAGGCTTCATGGCCAGCAGAGCCCCTGACAAAGTCAAGACCTTCTGCACCCCTCTCAGCCTCGTGGAGCTGGAGTTGTCCACATCACCCACCGTCAGCAGAGCAGGAATGGCACCACTGCCCGGCCCTAAGAGGAGCCCCTGGCGCTGCCTCCACCTCAGGGCCCCAACACCTACCAGGCTTTTGGCAAGTCATTTCCATGTGGTCAGTCCTATGATTTGGGGACCTATTTTCCTTTGACCACAGGAAGCAAGAAGGAGGGGAGACATATTTCTGACCCCTAGTTCTGCCCTCTCTAGAGGTGGATTATCGTCCGTATTAAACATCCCAAGTTCATGAGAAATCAAATTGTTTTAGAAGTTGACCAGAGTGAAAACTAGCCTTCCTTCCTGCTATCTCTCCTCTTCTTCCTCACAAAGTCAGAAGTCTGTTTAGGGGACTTCATCTACATCACAGAACCCTCCGGAATCCTGCAGCACATAACCTGCAAGCCAGAGGCTGGAGTCTGAACTGGAGCCTCATTTCCCACAAGACCAACGACTGTCAGCCTCCTGCCACGTTCCACATACTGATATGTCAACACACAAGGAGGTGGTTGTAAGTAACTCGTTGTTCGTATCACGTGTAGAGTGCAAACATTTTCAAACATGTTCCTTCTTTACTGAGTTAAAACAAGTGAAGACTATCACTGGGTCATTCTTGCTGTGAGTGAGATATACTGGGTTTGTTTTTCTTACTTAAACATTAGATAAATGGAAGAGAGAGAAGGTGGTGGGGATAGAGCTCCAGAATGTGAATTAGATACAACCAAGCATTGTGATCATTTATACTAGCCAGGGATATGAAAGTTATCAGCTACGTGTGTTACCATGGAAACAGAGTCACAGCTCACCAGACGGGGCCAGGAAATCTTAGGGCAAAGATTGTATCTTAGCAACCTTCTTAAGGACAGCATATTACCTGGTACAGCTGAAACAGTCAATCAAGAATATTGAATTTAAATTTTTACCATCTATACTCCTGGCACCTTTGACTTTGGGGGTCCAGTGAGATTTCAGACTTCCTGTACTTTAAAGGTGGGAAGACAGCTTATGAGGCACTCAACCTATTCCTCTGCACTTGACTTGAATTGAATTTCTTTACTTGATATATATACTGATCAGCATTCTAAAAAATACCTTCTGACAATAGTGAAAATCTTGTTAAATTTGGCAAAATAGTTTATTCCTTGGTTCTTCTCATGGCATATTTACTAATCTTTATTTTTTTTATTTAGTTATAAATGTCTATATTAGGAATGTTTTATGTATTTGAAAAAAAGTAAGTGGTGGGCTTAATATAGAATGATTATGTATTTTTTTTTTTGAGACAAGGGTCACAAAGTCTTGCTCTGTCATCTAGGCTAGAGTACAGCTCATTGCAACCTCAAACTACGAGGCCCAAGTGATCCTCCTGCCTCAGACTCCCGAGTAGCTAGAACTAAGAACTACAAGTGCACACTACCATGCCAGGCTTATTTTTCTTGTTTTTGTAGAGACAGGTCTTGCTCTTCTTGTTCAGCCTGGTCTCAAACTCCTGGCCTCAAGCAATTCTCCCGCTTCCACCTCCCAAAGTACTAGGATTATCAGTGACAGCCACTGTGCCCAGCCCCAGATCCATTTTTTGAAATGGGAAAATATTAGGTAGTTTAATTGTGCATTATATCAAAACTGAAGCTACAGAGGCAGTTTTCCCCTCCTAAGCTGTGTTGTGAAACCAGCCCCATCTTCACTTAAAAAATCACATTAAGTTTTGGCAGTGCTGGAGTCCATGAGATCCTCAGAGATTACCCACAGCAGCCGTCTCTTCACAGTTGGGGGTCTGTGGAGGGCAAGTAAATTTCATCCTTGAGGAACAATGTACACAAAAATGATCCACCTTTTGTAGCATGGGGTAGTAGAAATGTGGCTGGACTTGGAGACTGGGCAGCTTGCTATTCATATACACATCTTGGCTCTTCTATTTGCTGTATGACCTCTGGCAAGTTCCTTAACTACATTCTCTTCATATCTAAAGTGGGGGTTTAGCCTGCGGGGTTGTAAGGAAAATTAGCAGAGAGGACGTCCTCTACTATGCTGGCATATGGTGGGGGCACAGTTATCATCCTTAAAAGTGCTTCTGCTATGAACCTCCAAGGCCATTCCTTGCCTCTGATTAACTTAATTAATAACCAAATTCTGTCAAGACCATCTTTCCTATGCAGCCAATACTTGGCAAAACTCGTTCCCTACATTGCTACCTATGAACTTGCAGAAGACTTTCTGGGCTCTTTTAAGAACTGAGTGCATAGCCTTTTGAAAAGGTAGCTCAGTAGTTCTTCAGAATACAAAGTAGGGCATTTTCAGGCCTTTCCCAAATGATGGAAGGACTCCTGTTCTTATGTGTGACATCCAGGTTTAGTACAACCCACCTACATTGCTGTTTTGGGTCGTTGAAATCTTGTAGAATAACACAGCCTGGTCTCATTCTTCTTCATGAACTTCAACAAGGGCAGATGATTGTAGCTTCACATTCTAGTGAAATTCCGTATCTTACCGAGGGCCACTCACCAAGTCTGCATCAGAGCCAGAAACCTAGGACTCAAAACACTATACCACGTCCCCTCCCTTCCTACCACATAAACTAAGAAAAGCTTGTGAAACAGATGGCTGAAGACAAATAAATAACTCTCATGCAATTTGAGGCTAAACAAAGCAAAAAGGATGCTCAAGTATGGAAGGTCGTCTTTGCCTGTGCCAGTCGGGGGCTCTTACTGTATTTTCTCTTCTACTTCAACTTGGGCCTGGACTTGAAGTTGGGATTTCAATGTTAAGGTTTATGGTGAAGCATTGATTTGTGTGTTTTGGTAATTGGTCAATGAGTATATAGAAAACTAAGGATTTTAGGATAGCTTTCAAGTTCTTTTCTTTAGCCACTCTCCTGCTCTGCCCTGTATTGTGGCTTGTTAGGAGATGACTCCTTGCTGCATTGAAGCTGTGAGACCAGGAATAATGGCAAGCTTCTCTCCCTGACTTAGTGCTGAAATGTGAACAGAACTGGTAGAGTACCATTAACTAACTATATACCTCTGGGACGCTGATTTCCTCCCGGAATTCACTTCCCCTGCAGTCTTTCCTGTCTCAAGAAGTGGCATCACTATCCATCCAATTGCCCAGGCCACTGCCTATGATATATATTCCCCCCTCTCCTTTCTGCCACCATCTCACCAGGTCCAATCCATCAGTAAATCTTGTTAGGTCCCCTCAGAGCTGGCAGTGGCTGGTGTGGTCATCCAGATTGTTAACATGTTAAAACCCTTCCAACTAGTTTGTAATCTTCTTGGGTGAGCCTCCTAAGGGTCTCCACTCCCATCTCAGCACCCTAGTCCCTCTGCCAAGCCCCGACCTTCTATTCTCTGCTACAGTCTAATAACCAAGTGGCTAATTCTTAACCCAGGAGGAATCTAATCTTTCTGAGCCTCGTTGTCTCCATTCACTGTGGGTGGAGACGATAATGCCATGTTTAGCTTTACTGTGAGGGTAAATAAGAGAATGTGTTTAAGGTTGTGACCTGCCCCAGGTGGACACTCCAGAAATATGAGTTCACTTCCCTTCTGCTTTGATTAATATGGTGTACTAGTGGGAAGAGCATGGACTTTGGAGATAGATAGACATGGGCACAAATCCAACTTCACCTCTTAACCTGTGTAATCTGGAAAATTAGCCAACGTCTTTGAACCTCTGTTTTCTTGTCTGTAAAATAGAAATAAAGAGTGTCTAGTTCTCTAGGCATAGAGGATACCTGTCTTCTTTAAATATCAATTTCCTTTGGCTAATTGAGTTTGCATTAGTAGATGGCTTTAAAATGAAGAAGAAAAGGTCTACAAACAACAAGATACCACCACACATCTGAAGAATGGTGACAATCCCAAACACTGACCACACCAAAGGCTGGCGAGGTTGTGAAGCAATAGGAACTCTCATTTATTGCTAATGGGAATGCAAAATGGAACAGCCACTTTGGAAACCAGTTTGGCGTTTTTTAAAAACTGAACATACTCTTACTGTAGGATCCATGGTATTCACCCAAATGGGCTGAAAACTTACATCCACATGAAAACTTCTAGCTGATTATCTATAGCAGCTTTATTCATGATTGTCAAAAACTGAGAGGCAACCAGGATGTCCTTCAGTAGGTGAGTGGACAAACTGTGATACAGCTAGACAGGGGAATATTGTTCATCTCTAAAAGGAAATGAGATACCAAGCCACGAAGAGGCTTGGGGAAACTTCAGTGCATATTGCTAAGTAACAGAAGCTAACCTGAAAAGGTTGTCCGGCTGTATGAGATTCTGGAAAGGGCAAAACTGTAGAGACAACGAAAAGATCACTTGTTGGGGGACAGATGGGGAAAAGGAATGAATAGTCAAAGCACAGAGAATTTTTAGGGCAGTGAAATTATTCTGTTCAATAGTGCAATGGTGGACATATGTCATTATATGTTAGCAAAGTCCATAGAATGTACAACCCCGAGAGTGAACCCTAATATCAACTATGGACTTTGAGTGGTGATGTGTCAATGTAGGCTTAGCAGTCTGAACATATGCACCTCTCTGGTACGGGATGTTGGTCGGAGAGAGGATTTGCATGTATGGGGGAAAGGAGTACATGAAAACTTAATGTACATTCTGTTCGGTTTTGCTGTCAATCTAAAATTGCTCTAAAAGTCTGTACTTTTTTTTTTTTTTTTGCAGTTTTTTATTTTTATTTTTTTAGTCTTTGGCTGAGGCTGACTTTGAACCTGCCACCTCCGGTATACACAGCTGGCGCCCTATTCCTTTGAGCCATAGGCACTGCCCTAAAAGCCTATTTTTTTAAAGTCTAAAATCCAGAACTTTTCTAATTCAAATTGTCCTCTCCTAAGAATTACCTTAGAGAATTGTAGCTTTTTGATATAAAATGGGAGGATACCAGATGTCCCTTGATAGTAATTCCCTCCTTCCATGCCCCTGGGATTATAATTCATTTTCCTCTGGTAAACCTTGAGTGAACTTGGCCTTGCAGATATATATGGCTTTTTTTTTTTGCCTGTGGGTAAGGCAGATAGTGAATGAAAGGAAGTACCAGGCTGTGGTAGTTTGTTCTAGGGCAGAACTGCCAAAAGAGAATCCTCTTAATCACCAAAACTTTTTCCACCTGGAGATGAGCTGCAGGGTGGAGCCTGTTGACAAATATCTGCTTCTCTGATTACCTTGACTCAAAAACTACAGGATGGCTCATGTTTTCTGTATCCTCTAGTTTGAGTCAAGATAATAACTGTCGTAAAGAGTTCTATCTGGTTGGGTGGTACCTGTGGCTCAGTGGGTAGGGCGCTGGCCCCATGTACTGAGGGTGGCGGGTTCAAACACAGCCCCAGCCAAACTGCAACAAAAATATAGCCAGGCATTGTGGAGGGCACCTGTAGTCCCAGCTACTCAGGAGGCTGAGACAAGAGAAGAATCACCTAAGCCCAGGAGTTGGAGGTTGCTGTGAGCTGTGTGACGTCACAGCCAAGGGTGATAAAGTCAGACTGTCTCTACAAAAAAAAAAAAAAAAAAGAGTTTCATCTGGGCCTTTGAGAATGAACAGCCATTCCACCCAAATCATTTGTGAAATGAGGCAGGCTATAAATATATCCCTATGTGAACAAGCAAGTAAGCAACCCACATTCCTGTTGACTACTTCTTATCACTCATTTTATTGGGTAATCTCGTTGCTAGATAGAAAAGTTGAGATGCCACAAGTTCACTAACAGCTAGAAGAGCTGAATGGATGGGATGTGGGGAGTTTGCATGTGAACCTGAGGCTTGCTCGTCTGTTCCTTATACCTGCCTTCCCCTCCCCACACACGCGTGCTGGCCCCTGAGCCCCAGGATGGTTGGGAAAGGGACGGTTAGGTGAGAGAGGGCATGCCTGTGTCCCTGCCCCTTCTGTATATCCAGACCACTTAGTTCCTGGAGTGTTCCTTACCAACTGATGAAACGATGAACAATTAAGAAAGAAACAGCATATCGATAGCACCATGGTTAGTTCTTAGAGATGTTCCACGTGTTCTCACGGAGGATATTTCAGGATTCTAACATCTGCACTGTCCATAGTGGGCACCCTTGTGCTCTCAGAGCCTACTTGCTACATTGGGTTCTCAGGCAGAGAAACACCTGTGAGTCAATGATAACCCCCTCCCCGACCATTTTCATTGAACTCACTGAGTATCCCAGTAAATGTGGGAACTCCTGTCAGCCCAAATCCTTCCCTAACACTTGGAGCTTTAGAAACTGTACAAATACCCTCTTCTCAAATGCCTGATGCCCACTTGCTTGGCATCACTGATCTCTAAGGAAGCTAGGTTTTCCAGAGAAATTTATCCAGGCTTCGTTTTGAATGCACGAAGAACATGGGACCTGTATGAAAATGAAAGTAGCCCCTTTTTCCACAGGAAATCAGGTCTTCTGAAATTTGAGCTTCTTCGTTTGTGTTGGCATTGAGTTTTGGGGGAAGGTTCAGCTAGATTCTTGTTTTCCTTAAAATGTTCCTATCCATAGATATCCTGGCTAACGACGCCCAGCCATGGGATCCAAGTTGGCAGATGTTTCGCTGAAGTCACTGAGAGTCTGGCATGAATATGAATTGAACGAGGATTTAGGATTAACTTCCTTGGTCCCAAAAGGTGAACTAAGTTTTCGAGACCCTTGTTTAAAGGATTTCCATCCAAATTGCCATCCACCATCTGGATATTTGACAAAAAAGAATTTAGGTATTTTTTTTAAGGTCTCCCCTTAGTCCACTTCTAAACCCACATAAAAGCAGTTTGGGACTGGTCAGAGGCCCCACAGAAAGAAATAGGAGACGGAGATTTTTGGATAAAAGTTTTCCCTTTTTTATGGAGATAATTGGCAATAATACTGACTTTCAGAATGGGCTTCATAGCCTTTATCTTGATCAGAAAACATTTTGGATAGGGAGATGATGTGGGGTGGGCTCTCTGATTGCAGTAACTCCAGCGTGGGGACCCTGAAAAAGACATTCACTGGCAGAAAAGCAGTGGTTACTGAAAATGGCTGGAGGGAGGGTGGGGAGGATGGGAGTTGAGCGGCACTTGGGTTCCTTCGACCTCAGGGGAGCTAATTTTTGCTTTACATGCAAAGAATTGCTTTGTACAGCCAACTTAGGCTTGATCATATTTACATTAAAAAAATCGAACATTTATTTTGTGCCGGGTTATTTTTTTTTTCTTCCTTTGCCAGTCAGAGGGTCCCAGGCAAATCAATAAACAAAGACCCTGCTCTGTTTTCACTTTGTGGCGGGAGATTTGTCTTGGTAACCCTTCCATGTCTGGAGTAGCACTTTCTGTGGGGACTGGGAGTCGCTGCCTTGGTCAGATGGGCTGTCAGTGACATGCTGGTTATGCCAGAGACCTGGAGCCCCAAAGCACAATGGCAGGACACACAGGCCTCCAGCCTCTTGGGTTCTGTGGCTGAGGGTGAAAAGAGGAGAGAGAAGCAAACACTCCTCCTGGCCTCTGCAGCAATCAGCAGAAGCCCTGAAGCATGTGATTTGTTTACTCTCATCTTAGCCCAGCCAACAGCCCACATTATGGTTGTTCATTCAATTAACCAAAATGCCTTTAGAAACTGCAGCCCTGATACTTGACTCCAATGGTTCATGATATGGAATTCCATGGAGGGGTTCCATGCTGGAGGGCAAAACATATTTTTCTTTTTTCTCTTTTTCTAAATTTACCTGCCATGAACTCAGACTGAACCTCTGTTCTCTTATTTTGAGACAACATGAAAAATAAGGGAAAAACATAAGTATTACAAAGTAATAACATAAGTATTAATCAAGGTTGAACTGGCCAGCTCGCTCCCTTTTAAAGTTCCCAGCAGTGGGTTTGACAGTGGTTCTTCATTTGTAAAACCCAACTATGTAAACTCTTCTTTAATTTTCCTTAGCTTTGGTTTAAGCCATAGTAGTTGAGGTAGGGGAGAATGAGGACTTTGGGGTTGGACAGACCTGCATTTGGATACTTCTTCCATCCTTCATAGAAGTTATATAACTTCTCTAAGCCCTGTTTTCTCATTTATATAATAAGAATGATGAGACTTATTTTAGAGATAATTTCTATGAAGAGCTTACCAGAGCATACACTTAAATGAATGGTACTCATCATTGTTTTCATTCTTCAAACTCACAAGCTGTGGTGACAGGCTTCCTCACAGTAAAAGGGCCTGTGCCACTGGTTGCAGTGATTCTTCACTCTGATTCTTCACTCTTTTGAGGGGTTCTGGAATAATCTTTTGCAGTATGATCAGTAACATATCACTCATACACAATATATATATTTGTGTGTGCATGCAAACATAACCAACACTCTCTATCAAAAGCCTCCCTCCCAAATGAAAAAAAAAATAAGTTGAATGAAGTAGTTCTTTCTTTTTGCCAAACATACACTGTTGCTTAAATTGGACACAGCTCATTACTTTGAGCATATGCATGTTTGAGAAAGTATAAAATAGAAAAAATGCTGAACTCATCAAGAAGTTTATAAGTCTAGATTCAGCCAGTTACTCACTGTATCTTTGGGTAAATTATTTAACTACTTAGCTAGCTGGGAAAGTATGCGGGTAGCCATTAATACCTAGTATTTAATGAGGATGTACAATAGGCCAGGCACTGTTCTAAACTCATTAACAAATACCTAAAGGCAATCCCATGGGTCTATTATTCTCAGCCCCACTTTATAGATGGAACAACTGAGGCTCAGCAAGACTAAGTTTATTGCACAAATTACGCAGAGGGAAAGTGGTAGAATCAAATTCTGAAACCCAGACTCTGACTCAAAGTCCATTATTTTAGGCATTCTATTCTACTTTCAGTAGTGATGCAAAGGTCTGTGGGCAATAGGCCTGAACGTAAGCCCAGTACCATCCTTTTTATCAACGTGATCTGTGTGAGATTTCCACCTAGAAATCTCATTGGGTTTAGCTCAGATCAGGAGCCCACAGCGACTTGAGTGTAATAAAAACAGAGAAGAAACTATGTGAAAGGACCGAATTAGAGTGAAATCATATCTCATGAACAAATTAAAGTCTGGAAATGATTGCCAGGGGGAAAAGTCACAGACAATAAAAACTATCCTTGAAAAGCCCTTCAACTGCCCCACCTTCTGTGTACCCGATACCACCACAATACCCCACCTGGCGCTGGGTTCTCTGCAAAGTCTGGTGGGCACTCCACATATTGCAATGACTAGTCTTTCCTTCCCTGTGACAATCCTATTTTTTCTTTCTTGCTGACTGTACAAAATTGAGGTCCTGCCATTAAACACAAGCAACAGAGTCCAAGTGCTGTGCACATTTGGGCTGAATTAGAACCACTCCTTGCTGGTGGGAGCCTTCTGCCATGTCTCACTTCCAGATTGTTACAAGAATCAAATAAGAAGGTGATTGAAAACATTTCTTTAAGACTCATCGATACACACCACCACACTATGTCGGGGGCATTGGTTCACTCACTTTGATCATTATTTGAGATCCTTGGTGCTCAGCCCTGTTCACAGTCACCATGATTCTGCCCGCTGGTTTGTATTCATTTGCTTCCTTTTCTGACTCTGGTTTTCTTTCTATCCTATACATGTAGAATTCAACAAGATTTAAGGCATACTTCTTAAATCTTCATTTTCCTGCACCGTGATTTTCAGATCTCACACCCTGCCAACACTATCACTCATTCTGTTCAACGTGCCTGTGACAGCATTTATGGAGGGTCCCGCGCACGCCAGCTTCTATCTTTGTTGCAGTCCCCCCCAGAGGATGGAAATCATGCCATCTCTCCCTCTCAGCCAGGTGAAATCTGAGCGGGTCCTCTCTCTGCCTTTTGGGAGTTTCTTCCTGACATCCCTTTTCTGTTGCTGCCAGCAGTCTCTCCCTGTCAGATGAGCCTGACACCTCAGTAATATCATCAGAACCTCTTCTTTCCTGTTCCCCAGGCCGGAGAGGGACCTGGTTCCTGACTCCTGTAATCTTTCTGCTTCTTTTGCTTCCAAACTAATGCAGGATCCCCCAGTCCTTTTCTGGCCTCCCGTGCCTCTCCCGCTTCATTAGGACATGCATGTCTCCGAGATTAATTTTCCTTAAAATTTCTTTGCACTGTTTCCAAGATAAATCGAAATGCAGTCTGGCCACAACCTAATGATCCGATGTTATCATTGTCTCTGTTTCTGCAGGAAGACTTTTCTTTAACCATACAGTTGTGTTACTTACTGTTTCTCCTTTTCTTTTCCTGAACACCACATGTTTATCATAGACATGACAGTTCTCCCCAAATTAATCTGTACACTTAATAGAGTTGCAATTGAAATGTAAATGAATTTTTGTAACTTTTACTATTTAGCTGAAGAAATAGATGAACACGAATAGTCGAAATATATTAAAAGTAAGGAATTACAGGGAAAACATACAAATGAGTATTAAATTGTAACATTGTTACATTCAAATCAATATGCAGAAGCTGTATCAGAATAGATAGAACAATGAAATAGAATGGGCAGCCCCCAATGTAAAGATATATTTATTTTTAGTATGTGAAAAAGATAGGATATTTTAAAAATGTGAAAGGATGGTTTCTTCAATGAATGATGCTAGAGTAATTTTATTTTAAAAAAATGAAGTTAATCCATCACAAACTAAAATAAATCCCAGAAAGATTGAAAACTGAAAAGATAAAAAATACCAAAAAGCTCCAAAAGAATCCTCAGCTAAGTCCTTACAGAATAGGGGTACATGGGAGTCTTTTTTAGGCACAACTTCAGGCAGAAATCATAAAAAAATTGGATAGGTAACAATACAAATATTAAATTATGCATCCAAAGGCATCACAAGCAGCACAGAAAAGCAAATAGCAAAGCTGAGAAAAGCATTTGCAACATAAAACAAACAGGAGATTAATATTGTCAATATGTAAAGAATCACTGCAAGCCTGTAAGAAAAAAATAAACACTACAGTTGAAACGAAGGGACAAAGGCTATAAATAGCCAATTCATGAAGAAATAGAAATGGTCAATAAAATACGAAAATACATTATTAATCCATCTTGCTTATAATCAAAGAAACACATATTTAAATAAGTTACCTCTAAGGAGTATGACTTACTTTCTTTTCACTTTATAAACTTCTGTACTTCTTGGCACTTTTAAAAAAATTTACACTCAGGCTCGGCACCCATGGCTCAGTGGTTAGGGCACCGGTCCCATACCCTGAGGCAGGTGGGTTCAAAACGGCCCAGGCCTGCTAACAAACCATGACAACTGCAACAACCACTACAACAAAAATAGCCGGGTGTTGTGGTGGGCAACTGTAGTCCCAGCTACTTGGGAGGTTGAGGCAAGAGAATTGCTTAAATCCAAGATTTAGAGGTCACTGTGAGCTGTGATGCTATGGCACTCTACCAAAGGTGACATAGTAAGACAGTGTCTCAAAAAAAAAAAAAAAAAGGACATTCAAATAAAATACAAAGAATAAAGTGTGCTAGTGTGAAACTGTTGTGAGCCTGTAAAGAACTTGCCATCTTTAAAATCTTTAACTCAATAACTAAGAAAATGACATGAAGGTTATGTTAACCAGTTTTATGAGAGTATTTCAAAATGTATATGAAAACAGCACACTGTACTCCATGATTGCATTAATGTACACAGTTATGCTAAAAGATATAAAAAAAAGAAAAAAAGAAAGAAAAGAAAGAAAGAAAGAAAGAAAATCTTTTAGAATGCTCTTCTGGAATACATTTGTTGGAAAGCTACCTGCCAATAAAAAATGTTGCTAAGAGAAAAAAGCAGCCTATAGATCAGAATGCAGAAGATCCTATTTTGGTAAAAATACACATAGGATTATTATAATATATGGAAGACAACCTAGGTAAATATGAAATTAACTGTTAACGGAAGTTGTCTCTGGATATTGAAAGCATGAATAATTTTTTATTATCTCTTATTTTTCTTATCTATTTCCTAATTTTTCAACCACAAACTTTATCGCTTTTTAGAAAGAAACTTTTAAGTGTAATATACATACAGAAAAGTATATACCTTACAAGTGCCAGCTTGGTGTACACTCACCACATCCGTACACCCATTGTATCAGTTTCCTAATTTTAGCATCCTTTGCAATCTGGACAGACCAAGAACTTCTAAAGTCATCAAGTGCTAATTCTCTTTTGCTTAGCTTTCCTCTTTTATCTCTTTTCTTTCATGTTTTACTACAAGTAGCAGCAAGGAAACACCAGACCGTGTGCCTTTCACACTTTGTCTGGAAATCCCTCAGCTAGATAATTAAGTCCATGGCTTCCAAGTTCTGCTTCCATTCAACAGTAGAACTTAATTCAGCCAAGGATTTTCCACTTTGTAACAAAGGAGCACTTTCCTCCCAGTCTTCAGAAACATATTCCTTGTTTCCTTCTAAGACCTCACCAGAAGTACCCTTACCATTCATATTCCTTTTAAGATAATATTTCATTTATGATGATCCGTGGATTCTCTAAGATGACAGAAGCTTTCTCTGCCCTGACAGTCTTTTGTGGTTCCTCACCAGAATCACCTTTAAAGTCTGATTTCTTTCAACCATCTCTACAAGGTAACCTGTCATTTCTATCACGTGCCTCAAAATTCTAGCTTTTGCCCATAGCCAATTCCAAAGCAGCTGTCACAATAGTTAACCCCTCACTTTCCAGGGCCAAAATCTGTATCAGTTTCCTAGAGCTACTGTAACAAATTACCTCAAGCAGGAGATGGCTTAAAATAACAGAAATTTATTCTCTCACAGTCCTGGAGGCCAAAAGTCCAATATCTAATTGAACTGGACACCTTCTGAGGCTCAAGGGGAGATTCCTTCCTTGCATCTTCTAGCTTCTCATGCCTCCTGAAGTTCCTTGGCTATGGACTTCAATCTCTACCTCTGTCTTTAACAAGACTTTTCTCGTGGGCGTCTCCATTCTGGATTTTCTTGTGTTTTTTCTTTTCTGTCTTTTAAAAGGACATTCATCACTGGGTTTAGGGCTCACCTTAATCCAGGATGATCTCATCTCATGATTCTTAGCTTAAACACATCAACAAAGACCCTTCTGAGGTTCTGAGTAGACACATAATTTGGAGAATACAATTCAGTTTTCTATGCATATCAGTGTAACTACCTTTTATGTCAATAAATAGATGCTTTGGCTCGCGCCTGTGGCTCAATCGGCTAGGGCGCCAGCCACGTACACCTAGGGTGGCGGGTTCGAATCCTCAGCCCGGGCCCGCCAACCAACAATGATGGTTGCAACCAAAGGATGGCAGGGCGTTGTGGCGGGCGCCTGTGGTCCCAGCTACTTGGGAGGCGGAGGCAGGAGACTCGCTTGAGCCCAGGAGTTGGAGGTTGCTATGAGCTGTGATGCCATGGCACTCTACCCAGGGGGATAGCTTGAGGCTCCGTCTCA
>CAUYQV010167793.1:0-20065 GCA_963574575.1 Galagoides demidoff | reverse complement strand
ACCCAGAATATAAAAAAATCACATTACAATTAAGATATTTGTATCAGAATGTTTATTGCAGCCCAATTCATAATTACCAGATCATGGAAGAAGCCTAAGTGCCCATCGATCCATGAATGGATCAATAAACTGTGGTATATGTACACCATGGAATACTATGCAGCCCTAAAGAAAGATGGAGACTTTACCTCCTTCATGTTTACATGGATGGAATGGAAAATGTTCTTCTTAGCAAAGTATCACAAGAATGGAAGAAAAAGTATCCAATGTACACAGCCCTATTATGAAACTAATTTATAGTTCTCAAATGAAAGCTACAAATTAATTCTAGCCTAAGGATATGGGGAAGGGGTGGGAGAGAGGAGGGGAAAAGGGCGCATGGGTGGTGGGAGGGTGACTGGAAAGATCACCCATATGGTCTGTCTAACAAGGGTACAAGTGAACTTTTCTAGAACTAGAGTATAAATGTTTTAACACAATAACTAAGTAAACAACACAAAGTCTATGTTAACCAGTTTGATGAAAATATTTCAAATTGTATATGAAAATATTACACTGTACCCCATGTTTGCATTAATGTATACAGCTATCATTAAAAAAAAAAAGAGTTTGAGGATGCTATGAGCTGTAATGCCACGTACTCTACAGAGGGCAACATAGTGAGACTCTATCTAAAAAAATAAAATAAAATAAAAAACTAAATTGGAACTAGTTGATCAACATCTACATGCTCATATGAAAACAAAACTCAATTAAATTCAATTGAGGTTAGGGGAAGATGCAAATGGGTACATTCCCACCCAATGGTATATTCCATGGTACATTGCACACTTTCTGGGTGAAGGGCACACCTATCACTTTGACTTAAAATATATCCAAGCAAACTCTGTAAAAAAAAAAAAAATAGAAAGAAAGAAAGAAAAGAAAAGAAAAAAGAAAGAAAAAGTTCTCTTTCTTATAAGAAAAAGAAAAGTTGGTCAATCATTTTAGGTTTCCCTCATTTTTATCTATAATTTTCTTTTCTACTAATCTTTACTTCACTTCTTCACAGGATGTAGTTTTTGTAAATAAGAAGAAAATTTAAAGGTAGAAAGCATTAATAAAATATATTAAATACCAAAGTTATAAAAGAAAAAATAGGTCAAGTTTCTTTCACCTACATATTTAACTTCATGAAGACATTCATGAGTTCAAACACTTTCTTGTCCAAACATAGCTGAAACATGTTAAGGAACAGAAGAAAACAATGCTTCTGTCTTAAGTTAACTGAGATATGGATCACAGTGTCTAATGTGAACAGAAATTAATTATAGAGAAGCATATTATATGTCAAACTGGAGTCAAAAAGAAGCCAAATGACAGAAGACATGGAAATCTTGTTCTGAATATTAAAATACAATGTTGTTTCAAAAAATCCCTGAGAAAGACTTCATTATCCTCTGGTTATAGGGTTTCTTGTTTTTTTCTACCACTATATAATCAGTACAATGCTATTTTTACAAAATGCAGTTTGCCATAAATGTTATTTTCATATGATAAAATAAACATAAAGTGAAACTTGTTTTATATATATATATATATGAAGTTTATATATATACATATATATCAACATAAAGTGATATATATATAAAAAAAGTTTATATATATAAGAAGTTTCACTTGTTTTATATAAACATATAACAAGTTTCACTTGATATATATATATATATATGAAGTTTCCCTTGTTTTATATATATATAAAACAAGTTTCATTTTATATATATATATAGTCCATTCAGTCTTATTATTGCTTGAAATGGTCCATTCAGTCTTACTTTTATATATAAAAGTCACTGTCTTATATAATATTAGACTTACAGTCTTATTTCCTCCAACACATTGCTTCTAAGAATGTGTTGGGGAGGATTCCTTCTCTATGTTTTGGAATAAGTTAACCCTCCTCCAAGCAATATGTTGGAGGAAATTCACTCCTCCAACATCCTCTGATATGCTGCCATCCATTGGACTCCATCTTCTCCCACTTCTGGCATGGCACCTCAAAGGACTCAGCACCCTCTGGCTGGAGCCAATGCTACTGAGGCTTCTGGAGCCCATGAGTCAGTCGACTGGCTTGTGTTGTGGCCACATGTGGTGAGATCAGGGAGAATGGACTCCAGCCACCTCTGGATAGGGGACCCTGGCCAGAAATATCACTCAGGGGCACAGGGAGGCAGCAGGAGTCTCCAGGAGCCAAGAGGTTGGCGCACTAGAGAACCAGCACCGAAGGTGAGTGCTTGCATTCAGATAGAGGCTAGCCAGTTCAGTGGTGGTTTTTAGACAGAGATGGCCTTCCCTACGGGAGATGGTAAGATGGATGGCTGGAGCCAGCTTTCAACAGAAGCTCCCATCCAGAGGGAGAGATAATGGTCAGAATGAACACAACAAAGCTGAAGGTCGGAAACTGAACTGAGAGAGATTGATAAGTGAACATCATCCCTACCAGGGCAAGCTGCAACTCCAAGAAAGCAAATTTCAGGTACAAAACCCATCAGAAAGAGGATGAGAGTCCATCCCCTCCCCCAAGAAAGTGGCTTGTAGTGTGCTCTCTACAAGCAAGCAGTGAACAAAAGACCCCTTATTTCACCCTAAGGGAGAGAGCTGCTGAAAGCCAGAACTCCTTCTCCAGATAGATCGTGCTGTGATCCTGGGCATTCTCTTGTCCTGCATAAAAGTTGAATGGATATTTCCCCAGCCATTCTGAAATCCCAGTCCATCATTCCTCCTCACCTGGCAGTCTGGAAGCCTACCCTTTGCAGAGCTCAAAATGTCTTGAGGTTCCTTGCTAGGGCTGGACATCTCAGGGGCCACAGAACAGCTGTGCTGAAACTATGACTTGAGTAAAAGTGGGGAGACACAGAAGGAAGAGGGGGATTGGCCCGGCACTGCAAAAGCACATAGCAGTGATGGGACAGTGACAAGAGCAGGGGTGGAGGCATGATAGTAGCAGCAGCATGGGGACTCAAAAAGTGGCACTTGTGACCTAGCAGCAGTGGTAGTAGTGCACTCCTGCTGGGGTCAAATTTTGCAGAATACCTCCCCAATCCTGTGGACCACTGGAGGGAGCCAGACCTCACCCCACAGTGGTACCAAAAGAGGATGGCTTGGGCAGAGGAGCAGACACTGAGGGAGAGAAACACACTCTGCGATGGTAACCCCTGGCTCTGAACAGATTCAGGTGGAACACTCCCCAGTTTACAATGAGCACTGGAGGGAATCAGGCTTGAGCTCCTCCTGCCTGCTGGCAGCAGAGTGCTGTGGCCCAGCTGAGGGGGTCCCCCTTTGACTCAGGCAGGCACAAATTCCTGGTGCACTTGATCACTGGGGAACTGGGCCACAGCCCCATAGGGTTACCAGTGACTGGGCATGGCTAAGGTGTAAGGTGGGGAAGGAGGCACAAACTCCCTGGACTAACTCTTTTGTTACATGGGCCATACTGATTCCACTGAGCACTGGACTGAGTCACACTTGAGCTACCAGTGGACCCCTGCTGTCTAGTTGCTGGAGACCTTTTGAACTCTAACACCTGCACAGCGATTGTGCTGCCTGGGACAATTGGTTTGGAACTCTTGACTAGGGCTGGCCACCCAGGTACCCTCCAAGATTGAGCCCTAGTTCAGTTGTAGTGAGAGGAGCCGATTCTCCTCTTACAGTAGTCCCCAGTGAGGGATGTGCTGTCATAGTTTCTTGTATCTCTCCCCAGCTGAGATTTCAGCCCAAAGCCACCAATTCAGTAGGACTGGATAGAAGCTGGCTGAACACAAGACAAAGTCACCTAGCTCCATCACACCAACCAGAACCTCAGAGTCTCTGGCTACAGGACTGAAAGAGACCTTTGTAAAGCTATAGGAGAACAGTCACAGTCACCAGTCCCAGCTCATTTGTAAAGGGCTGGTTAACTATAACTCTGGGGGCCCTCAATCCAATCTCGCCCTAGCATTTCACTAGCCAAACTGTTAAAAATAATTGTGGGGTGGAATGAGTGGAAAAATTCTGGCAAGATGAACAATCAGAATAGATTAACTACCCCAAGGAAGGACAAAGGAGATACAACAGAAGATGACACTCATAAACAAAGGGCTGAAATGTCAGAAGTAGAATTCAAAATATGGATGGCAAGTAAGATTACTAGAATGAAAGTAAAGTTGGGATTATAAATTTAAGGAGTAGTTCAAAAGTTGTCTCAAGAAATCAATGAGTTCAAAGACAAATCTCCAAAGATTTGGACATGAGAAAAAGAATTCCAGAGCTCAAAGAAATGAGAAAGTTATTCAAGGAGTTTCATAATACAGTAGCATCCCTCAGTAACAGAGTGGAACAAGCAGAAGAAAGGATCTCTGACATTGAAGACAAGATTTTTTAATGCTCCCAAATGCTCAAAGAGGAAGAGAAGTGGAGAGCAAAAATGGATCATTCCTGAGAGAGTTGTGGGACCACTCCAAAAGAGCAAACATTCTCCTTATAAGAATTTCTGAAGGAGAAGAGGATGGTTCTAAATGCACATATGCTCTACTCCAAGATATAATGGAATTCCCTGAGCATGACAAGAGATACAGAAATTCAGATAGTAGACAATTTCAGAACCCCAGCAAGACTCAATCCAAATAAAGCATCTCCTAGACACATTGTAATTAACTTTGCCAAAGTTAATGAAGGAGAAAATTTTGCAATCAGCCAGAAGTAAGAAAAGTAGAAACCACAAGGGGAATAATTTTAGATGACTGCATATCTCTCAGCTGAAACTTTTCAAGTCAGAAGAGGATGACCTTCAATCTCCTAAAACAAAACAACTTTCAGCCCAGGATCCTGTATCCAGTGAAACTGAGTTTAATTTGTGACAAAGAAATCAAATACTTTACTGACTTACACACGTTGAAGAAAATTGTCATAACTAAACCAGCTCTCCAGGATATTCTCTGAACCACACTCCATAATGATCAGCTTAATGGTCTGCCACCAAAGTAAACTCACCCAGGAAGCCTTGAACAAAACCTACCATCCACAATGGTAAAAGAATTGAAAATATCCACTGGACATTTGAAAAACATGACAACCAAAACACTACCATGCTTATCTATACTCACAGTTAATGTGAATGGCTTCAATTGTCCTCTAAAGAGGCACAGGTTAGCTGACTACATACAAAAACTCAGGTCAGAATAATGGGAGGCAGAGCATGATGGTGGATGGGAAAGATGTTTAGCTCAGCTCTCCCAGAACAACAGGTGAGAGTGAGTGGGCTAGATCATTCCCAATGTGGAATATTGGTGTGGAGTGGCAGTTAAGGGTGTGCAGCAAGGTAGAGAATTGCTGGATTTGGAGTGTAATCTGGAGCAGTGGAGACTGCCAGAAAATTTCTGCACTGCAACTGCAGCAGCAGCAGACAGCAGCAGCAGCAACCAGCACCCCCACGGAGGATTACAGTTCCCAGTTAATAGGAAAACTAGGTGTTGTATGGATAGATTGGTGAAGTGTGGACTCCCAAGCAGAATTTGGCAGCCAGAGTGAGGTGCCATTCGGAGTGGCACCACTGTAGTTAGGCAGCAGGAGAGACAATCAGACAAGAAAGATCCCATATAGGAAGGGGCCATTGTTTCAAAATTTGGGACATGGTGGTTGCCGTAGGCACCTTTCTGTGCAGGCCAGTCATGGCGATTTGAGTCTCACCTGCAGGCAGTCATCCTACACTCAAAACAGGCCCAGGATATCCCACACTTCACAGGCACTGTTACAGGGAGAATTTGTGAAACCTGCCTGTGAAGATTTTTTGAGATCAGTGGAATCAAAAAATGCGCTTGGCAGGGTCTAAGCGCCAAGTAGATAAACAGGCAACCATCAAGAACAATCTAAGCTGGGAAACAGGTATAAGCCTGGGAACAACTCACAGCACCACCTGGTTTCCATAAAATATATTGCAACATAAATATATTCCTACTAAAGTTGATCCCTACAGCATACATATAGTTGTATGTTTTATATATATATGATTATATATATATATATATATATATAAACTTTTTGTTGGTGGTGCCTTTTTTTCTTTGCTTGTTCTTTTTGCTTTTCTTGCATTTTTTTTCCTTTTTCTTTCTTGTAGGAGTTATTGTTTAATTTTTTTAATTATTATTAATATTTTTTTCTCTTCTTCCCTTCTTACAGTTGCTGAGAGGCTATTTGATTTTTTTGTTGTTGTTTGTTTGTTTGGTTTTGATTATTTATGCATTCTGTTTGTGTGTCTGGTTGCTTTTTTGTTTGTTTGTTTTGTTTTGATATATCTTGTGTTTTGCTAAATCCTCAGGTTGGCTATTTTCCCTAACTCCAATTTTTACATTCAACAAGAACAAAGGGGAGTAAGGGATGATGGCTGACTAGAGCCAGCTTTTAACAGAAGCTCCCATCCAGAGGGAGAGGTAATGGACAGAAAGAACCCAACGAAGCTGAAGGGTGGGAGCCGAGCTGAGAGAAGAGATTGATCATTGCATGTCTTCTCTGCTGATGCAAGCTGTGAGTCCAAGGAAACAAATTTCAGGTACAGAACCCATCCCAAAAAGGATACATGTCCGTCCCCTCCCCCCAAAGAGTTTCTTGTTTGCTGTGGGATCTCTACTAGTAAGCAGTGCGCTGAGGTTCTCTTCTCTCACCCCATGGGAACAAGTTCATGGAAGCTGGAACTCCTTCTCCAGAGAGTCCCCGCTCTGAGCCTGGGCATTGTCTTGTCTGGCAGGAAGGTTGCACAAACATTTTTTTCCCTCCCACTTTGAACTTCCAGTCCACCCTTCTCTCCCCCTTGTCTGGTGGTCTAGAAGCCCAACCTTTGCAGAGACCAGAATGTCCACAGTTCTTTGTTATGACTAGCCATTGCATGAACTGCAGCAGTGCAGCTATGCTCTATCTGTGAATCTGGCAACAGTGCAGAAAGGCACAGAGGGGAAGGTGTCTGGCCTGGCTCTGAGAAAGTGCAACTCAGCAGTGGGTGGAGGTTTGGGTCTCTGCGCACTGGGTAGAGACTCTAGACTCACTGAGGCAATGGAACCTGAGTGGAGACACCTCCCATCCAGAATCAGCATTAATAGAGTGATCCTGCCAGGGTCAAATTTTAAAGACACACCTCCCCAATTCTGTGGAGTGCCAGAGGGAGCTAGACCTCACATTGCAGGGATATCAGAGGAACAGAGCAGCTTGGGAAGAGGCATGATCTCTGAGGGCAAAAACCATTAGCTGCTTTGTTAACCTCTGATTTGGAATGAGCTCAGGTAAAACACTCTCCAGTTTCCACTGAGCACCTGAGGTAGTCAGACTTCAGCTCCCCCAGCTGGCAGGCAGCAGAATGTGGTCACCTGGGTTATGAGGCATTGACTTCCCTCTGACTCTGGAAGGCCCGAATCCCTGCCACATTTACTCATTGGTGGGAACAGGGCCATAGCCCCATGGGGTTACCAGTGCCTGGGTATGATGAAAGAGCCAGGTGGGGAAGGAGGCACCAGCCCCCCTCAACTATTTGGCTGGGTGGGCCTCTCTGACTCCACAGAGCACTGGAGTGAGTTACACTTGATGTGCCAGTGGACCCCTGCTGTGTAGTTGCTGGGGAACTTTTGAACTCTCCCACTTGATCTGTATTTGTGTTGACTGGAACAACTAATTTGTAACTCTTGACCTGGGCCAATCCACCAGGGACCCACCAAGGTTGTGCCCTGATTGTGTTGTTAGGGGAGTGTGGGATTCCCTTCTTCCAGCTGTTGCCCATTTGGGCCAGAGTTTCTTAGTAGCTTACATATCTCCACAGCTGAGATTTCATCCCAAAGCCACTTATTCACTAGAATTGGACATAGACCAGATAAATTCAGGACAGAGCCATCTAGCCCCATCACACCAAGCAGGTCCCCAGAGTTTCAAGCAGTAGTACTGAACGAGACCTTTATAAAACTCTAGGGGAAAAGCTGCAATCACCAGTCCCAGTTCTTTGGTATAGGGCTGGTTAATTAAAACTCCAGGAGCCCTCAATTCAATTTCGCCTTACCAGCTTCTCTAGCCAAACAGTGAAAAATAATCATGGAGCAGAACCAGCAGAAAAACTCTGCCAATGTGAATAATCAGAGTAATCACTCCCCCAAGGAACAACAAAGGAGACATGACAGAAGATCCCATTCATAAACAAAAGGCTGAAATGTCAGAAATCGAATTCAGAATTTGGATTGAAAATAAGATTAACATAATGGACCTAAAGTTGGAATTAGAAATTCAAGGAGTA
The DNA here is from genome assembly GCA_963574575.1 of Galagoides demidoff. Taxonomy (NCBI): domain Eukaryota; kingdom Metazoa; phylum Chordata; class Mammalia; order Primates; family Galagidae; genus Galagoides; species Galagoides demidoff. Next base: position 11,784 of record CAUYQV010167793.1, on the reverse strand, counting down.
ATTCAAAAGTTGTCTGAAATACTCAATGAATTCAAAGACAAAATCACCAAAGATTTTGATACATTGAGGCAAGAACGTGCAGCCCTCAAAGATCTCAGAAATACAGTAGAATCCCTCAATAATGGAATGGAGCAGGCAGAAGAAAGGATCTCTGACATTGAAGACAAAGCTTTCGAACACTCCCAAATGCTCAAGGAGGAAGAGAAGTTGAAAGCAAAAAACACATCATTCCCTGAGAGAATTGTGGGACTATTCCAAAAGAGCAAACATTTACCTTATAGGAATCCCTGAAGGAGAAGAGGATGTTCCAAAAGATACAGATACTCTACATCAAGAGACAATTGAGGGGAACTCCCCAAACATGGCAAGAGATACTGAAATTCAGATAGCAGACAGTTTCAGAACCCCAGCATGACTCAATCCAAATAAAGCATCTCCTAGACACATTGTAATTTATTTCACCAAAGTTTATATGAAGGAGAAAGTCCTACAAGCAGCCAGATGTAAGAAAATCATAACCTACAAGGGGAAGAATATTAGAATGACTGCAGATCTCTGCTGAAACTTCAATCCAGAAGAGTAAAGTCATCAACCTTCAATCTCCTAAAACAAAACAACTTTCAGCACAGGATCCTGTATCCAGCAAAATTGAGTTTCATTTATGATGGAGAAGTTAAATTCTTTAATGACATTCACACACTGAAGAAATTTGCCATAACTAAACCAGCTCTTCAGGATATTTTCAGACCCATCCTCCATAATGACCAGCAAAATGCTCTACCACCAAAGTAAACTCACTCTGAAATTCTTGATCAAAACCCAACTTCCATGTGGCAAAAGGATTAAAAATGTCCACTGTTCTTTCAAAAAACTTGACACCCAAAATACTAACAGGCTTGTCAATACTCTCAATTAATGTGAATGACTTAAATTGTCCTCTTAAGAGGCACAGGTTGGATGACTGGATACAAAAAAACTCAGGCCAGATATCTGATGCATACAAGAATCTCATCTTACCTTAGACTCAGGGTGATGGATGGACGTCCGTAATCCAGGCAAATGGAAATCAGAAAAAAAGCAGGTGTTGCAATTGTATCTCTAGATACATTAGGCTTTAAACCAAAATAGTAAAGAAAGACAGGGACAGTCACTTCATATTTGTTAAGGGTAACACTCAATATGATGAGATTTCAATAATGCACCCAACTAGAATGTGCCTCAATTTATAAGGGAGACCCTAACAGATACGAACAATTTAACATCTTCCAGCACCATAATAGTTGGAGATTTTAATACCCCTTTGGCAGTGTTGGATAGATCCTCCAATAAGAAACTAATCAAAGAAATTTTGGACTTAAACTTCACCATACAACATTGAATTTAATAGACATCTACAGAACATTTCATCCTAACAAAACTGAATACACATTCTTCTCATCAGCCCATAGAACATCCTCCAAAATTGATGACATCTTAGGTTACAAGTCTAACCTCAGCAAATTTAAAAGTATAGAAATTATTCCTTGTATTTTCTTGGATCATCACAGAATAAAAGTTGAATTCACCAATAACAGTAATCTGCATACTCATACAAAGACATGGAAACTAAATAACCTTATGCTGAATGATAGCTGAGTCATAGATGAGATTAAGAAGGAAATTGCCAAATTTTTGGAACAAAACAATAATGAAGACATGAATTATCAGAACCTGTGGGATACTGCAAAGGTAGTCCTAATAGGGAAACTTATAGCATTGTATGCCTTCATCAAGAGAACAGAAAGAGAGGAAGTCAGGAACTTAATGGGACATCTCAAGCAACTGAAAAAGGAAGAACAGTCCAAGCCCAAACCCAGCAGAAGAAAAGAGATAACTAAAATTAGAGTAGATTAAAATGAAATAAAAAACAAAAGAGTTATTCAAAAGATCAATGAATCAAAAAGTAATTTAAAAAAAAAAATTCAACAAAACTGATAAACCTTTAGACAACCTAACCAAAAATAGAAAATCAAAATCCCTAATATTGTGGATCAGAAATGACAAAGGTGAAATAACAATAGACACCTCAGAAATTCAAAGAATCCTTAATGAATACCACAAAAAACTCTATTCTCCGAAATATGAAAATCTGAAAGAAATTGACCAGTACTTGAAAGCATGCCACCTTCCTAGACTTATCCAGAAAGAATTGTAAATACTGAACAGACTTCTATTAAGTACTGAAATAGCATCTACTGTATGAAATCTCCCCCCAAAAAAATAGAGTCTTGGACCAGATGGTTTCACATCAGAATTTGACCAAAGCTTGAAAGAGGAACTAGTACCTATATTACTTAACCTTTTCCAAAATATAGAAAGAATACTCCCCAATCAATTCTATGAAGCAAATATCACCCTGATCCCCAAACCAGGAAAAGACCCAACAAGAGGCTAGGCACCTGTGGCTCAAGTGGCTAAGGCGCCAGCCACATACACCTAAGGTAGCAGGTTCAAATCCAGCCCAGGCCCACCAAACAACAATGATAGCTGCAACCGAAAAAAAATAGCCAGGCGTTGTGGCGGGTGCCTGTGGTCCCAGCAACTTGGGAAGCAGAGGCAGGAGACTCGCTTGAGCCCAGGAGTTGGAGGTTGCTGTGAGCTATGCCACGGCACTCTACCCAGGGGGACAGCTTGAGGCTCTGTCTCAAAAAAAAAGACCCAACAAGAAAAAAAATCATAGACCAATATTCTTAGTGAATATAGATGCAAAAATATTCAATAAGATCCTAGCAAGCAGAATCCAGCAAAACATCAAACAAATTATACATCATGACCAAGTGGGATTTATCCCAGGGTCTCAAAGTTGATTCAATATATGTAAATCTATAAATATGATACATAATATAAACAAAATAAAAAATAAATACCGTATGATTCTCTCAATTGATGCAGAAAAAGCTTTTGACAATATCCAGCATCCTTTCATGATCAGAACACTTAAGAAAATAGGTATAGAAGGGACTTTTCTTAAACTGATAGAGGCCATCTACAGCAAACCCACAGCCAATATCGTACTGAATGGAATAAAATTGAAAACATTTCCTCTCAGATCAAGAACCAGGAAAAATTGTCCATTGTCTCCACTGCTTTTTAACATTGTAATGGAAGTCTTAGACATTGCAGTCACGCAAGAGAAGGCAATCAAGTGTATACAAATAGTGTCAGAGGAGATCAAACTTTCACTCTTCACAGATGATATGATTTTATACCTGGAAAACCCTAGGAACTCAACTATAATACTCTTAGACATGATCAAGGAATAAAGTAGCATCTCAGTACTCACAAATCAGTAGCTTTTATATATACCCATACCAGTCAAGCTGGAAAAACAGTCAAGGACTCTATTCCTTTTACAGTAGTGCCAAAGAAGATGAAACATTTGGGAATTTACCTAACAAAGGCCATGAAAGATCTCTATAAAAAGAATTATGAAACTCTGAGAAAATAAATAGCTGAAGATGTTAACAAATGGAAAAACATACTGTGCTTAAGGTTGGGAAGAATCTACATTGTTGAAATGTCCATATTACCCAAAGCAGTATACAAATTTAATGCAATCCCTAACAAAGCACCCCTGCCATACTTTAAAGATCTGGAAAAAATACTACTTCATTTTACGTGGAACCAGAAAAAAAGCTTGAATAGCCAAGACATTACTCAGAAATAAAAACAAATCAGGAGGACTCATGCTATCAGACTTCTTCAATATATACTATAAATCTATAGTGATCAAAACAGCATGATACTGGCCCAGAAATAGAGAGGTAGATGTATGAAAGAGAACTGAGAACCAAGAGATGAACCCAGACACTTATCATCATTTGACCTTTGATAAACATATCAAAAATATAAATTGGAGGAAAGATTCCTTATTTAACAAACTATGATGAGAGAACTGGCTGGTGACTTGGAGAAGACTGAAACTGGACCCATAATTTTCACCATTAACAAAAATTGACTCTCACTGAATTAAAGATTTAAACTTAATACATGAAACACTTGAAGAAATTGGCCCGAGAGAATACTTTATGAGGAGCACCCCCCAGACAATTGAAGCAACACCAAACATACAGTACTGAGATATGATCAAACTAAAAGGCTCTGCAAAGCCAAGCACACAATAAGTAAAGCAAACAGCCCTAGAGAATGGGAGAGAATATTTGCAGATTATGTTTCTGACAAAGGTTTGATAAACAGAATCCACAGACAACTCAAACTAATTAATAAGAAAAGAACAAGTAATACCATTTCATTGTGGGTGAGGGACTTGAACAGAAGCTTCTCTGAAGAAGATAGGCTCATGGCCTACAGACATATGAAAAAATGCTCATCATCTTTAATCATCAGAGAAATGCAAATCAAAACCACTTTGAGATTTCATCTAACTCCAGTAAGAGTGGCTCACGTAACAAAAATCCCAGAATTATAGATGTTTGCGTGGATGTGGAGAAAAGGGAACACTTCTGCAAGGCTAGTGGGAGTGTAAGCTAATACATCCCTTTTGGAAAGTATGGAGAATACTCAGGGATCTAAAAGTAGACCAACCATTTGATCCTGCAATTTCTCTACTAGGTTTATATCCAAAAGACCAAAACTCACTTTATAACAGATATTTGCACCAGATTGTTCATTGCAGCTCAATTTATAATAGCCAAGTCATGGAAGAAGCCCAAGTGCCCACTGAATGGATTAATAAATTGTGGTATATGCATGCCACGGAATATTATACAGCCTTAAAAAAGAAACTTTACCACTTTTATGTTTATATGGATGGAGCTGGAACGTATTCCACTTAGTAAAGTATCTCAACAATGGAGGGAAAAGTATCCAGTGCAATCTGTATTATTATGAAACCAATTTACAATCACACTTTCATATGAAAAATAGATCACAACTATGAACCAGGATGAGAGAAAGAGGGGATGGAAAGGGAGGGAGGAGGTCAGAAGGAGGGAGAATGAATGGTGGGATCATAACTATGGTGTATATTGCAAGAGTACATGTCAGATCTATTAAGTATAAAGTATACATGTCTTAACACAATAATTAAGTAAATGAGGTGAGTAATATATTACCAGTACAATGTATGCATTCCAAATTGTATATGAAATCAACACATTGTACCCCATAAGTGCATTAATGATCTACCACTTTATGATTTAATAAAAAAGAAAAGAAAAGAAATAGCTGAAGATATTAACAAATGGAAAATCATACCATGCTCATGACTGGGAAAAATCAACATTGTTAAAATGTCCATACTACCCAAAGCAATACACAAATTTAATACAATCCCTATTAAAGCACCACTGTCATACTTTAAAGATCTGGAAAAAATCTGTTTTATATGGAATCAGAAAAAACCCTCAAATAGCCAAGACATTAATCAGAAATAGTAACAAATCAGGAGGAATCATGATATTAGACTTCAATCTATACTATAAATCTATACTGATCAAAACAGCATGGTACCAGCACAAAAATAGAGAGGTAGATGTATGGAACAGAATATAGAACGATGAGATGAACACAGACAGTTGTCATCATTTGATCTTTGATAAATCTATCAGAAATATAAATTGCGGGAGAGATTCCCTATTTAACAAATGGTGCAAAAAAGGAGGCAAGATGGTGGACTGCAGCCAGGTTTTTACAGAAGCTCTTGTCCAGAAGTAGGCTTAAAGGACAGAAGTTTAGCAAGGGAGCTGATGGTTGGAGCAGAGCCAAGAGAGAAGATTGAAGAACGTACTTCAACCTTCCTGAGGCAAGCTGCGACCCCAAGAATACAATCAAAAGGTACAAAATCCACCACCAGCTGTATGGGAGTCCCCTCCCCCATAAGAAGGGCTCACAGTTTACTCCATACAAACAAGGGAGCAGAGTTCAAACATCCTCCCACTCTATCCCACAGGAGAGACCCCGTAAAAACTAGACCTCATACCCCTACTGGCATGCCATGGCACCCTCTTGCCAGGCATAAAACTGTAAAACTATATATATTCCCTACCTGCAACTTTGAACTCCAAGGATTTCCCCCCACCCCACCCCAAGGTCTGGAGGTTTTTCACCCATGGAGTCCAGAATCTTGGGCATTTCCTTGAGAGGAGGGGAGGGGGAAAGGGCTGGTGCTGCTCTGTGCTGACCCTGTGGCATGGGAGTGAGGAAAAGAACCTTGGCTCAGAGGAAGCCATACAGGAGCTGCCTGATGCCATTCCAGATAGGCACGCCCTGTCTCTCTGGGTAACCAGAGGTTCCAGATGGCAGCAACCAGCAAAACGGACTTGGGAAGTTGTGAGTAAAGAGACCATTAGCATCCAGCCCTCAGAGGAATATAGCTGAGACAAAGGCAGTGGGCGGGCAGAGGCTGGAACTGACACCTGAGTGTAAACTATAATTGCTAGCGGCCCAGGGCTGAGTTTCTTCTCATCTCTAGCAGCCTCTGACTCACAGAGGAATTTAGCTGGGACAGAAGGCATGGGGATGGAACTGAGTGAACTTCCCTAGCCTAAATTTTTCCCCTGCTGGACTGAGCTCTAGCAGCCTCTGACTTTCAGAGGAATTTAGCCAGGACAGAAGGTGCAGAGCTTGAACTAAGTGATCTTCCTTAGCCTAAATTCTTCCCCTGCCAGACTCAGGTCTAGCAGCCTCTGACTTGCAGAGGAATTTATCTGGGACAGAAGGGGCCAGGCTGGAACTGAATGAACTTCCCAAGCCTAAATTAAACAGCCAAGGGACCCTGCTGGACTCAGATTTCCTGGTGACTTTGGCAGCCATAAACCCCAGGACCATTTGCTTACTGGAGTGAAGTGGGTTACAGCCCTGTGGGATTACCAGTGACTGGGTGCAAGTTGGGGAAGGAGGTATCCACCTTCCTGGACTAATTCAGCTGCTAGGTGGGTCCTTTTGCCCTCATGGAGCACTGGAGCAAGTTATATCTGAGCTGCCAGCAGATCCCTCTTATCTAGGTACTGGAGACTTTTTGAACTCTCCTACCTGATATTGGTGCTGATTGGGATAACTGATCTGGACTTCTTGAACCAGGCATATCACCCAGGGACCATCCAAAGTGGCACCCTGAGTGTATGGTTGAAGGAAGGTTTGATTTCCTTGCCCAATTGTTGTTTGTGGGTGGCGGGGTGACTTAATCACTGGTATTTCTCCACAGCTGAGACTTCAACCAAGAGTAACTGATTTACTAGGATAGGACAGAGATCAGCTGAAAATAAGACAGAGCCACTTACCCCACTACACCAAGCAGGTCCCCAGTCTCTCAGGCCATAACACTGTACAGGTCCTTGACAAAGATCAAGGGGAAAAGGCAAACAGGATAAAATAATCATGAGGTGCAATCAGCAGAAAAGCTCTGGTAATATGAATAACCAGAGTAGATCAACACCCTCCCAAGAAAGGATGGGGCAGATACAACTGAATATCCTCTTTATAAACAGATGGCTGAGATGTCAGAAATCGAATTCAGAATCTGGATTGCAAATAATATTAATAGAATAGAGGCAAAGATAGAATTAGAAATTCAAAGAGTATTCCAAAAGTTCACTCAAGAATTCAACGAATTCAAAGACAAAACCACCAAAGATTTTGAAACATTAAGGTAAGAGATTGCCACCCTCAAAGATCTGAAAAATATGGTGGAATCTCTTGGAAATAGAATGCAGCAGGCAGAAGAAAGGATCTCAGACATAGAAGACAAAGTTTCTGAATTTGCCCAAGCGTCCAAAGAGGAACAGAAATGAAAAGTAAAAATGAATCATTCTCTCAGAGAGCTCTGGAATAATTCAAAGAAAACTAATATTCACCTTATAGGAATCCCTGAAGGTGACAAAGTTGCTTCACAAAACACAGAGGCTCTTCTTCATGAAATTACGAAAGAGAACTTTCCAGATATGCCAAGAGATCCTGAAATTCAGATAGCAGACAGCTTCAGAACCCTAGTATGACTTAACCCGAATAAGACATCCCCCAGATACATAATTAACTTCACTAAAGTTAATATGAAAGAGAAAATCCTGCAAGCAGCTAGACGTAAGAAAACCATAACCTATAAGGGGAAGAATATTAGAATGACTGCAGATGTCTCTGCCAGAAAACTTTCAGGCCAGAAGAGGGCGGTCATCGACATTTAATCTCCTAAAACAAAATAACTTTCAAACCAGGATCCCAGCTAAACTGAGTTTCATTTATGATGGAGAAATTAAATACTTTAATGACATTCATATGTTGAAGAAATTTGCCATAACTAAACCAGCTCTCCAGGATATTCTCAGACCTATCTTCCATAATGACCAGTATAATCCTCCACCACAAAAGTAAACTCACTCAGAAACTATTGATCAAATTCCAACTTCTATAGTGGCAAAAGGATTAAAAATGGCCACTGGACTTTTGAAAAACTTGATACCCAAAATTTTACCAGGTTTATCAATAATTTAAATCAATGTGAATGGCTTAAATTTTCCTCTACAGAGGCACAGATTGGCTGTTTGGATACAGAAACTCAGACCGGATATCTGCTGTATACAAAAATCTCATCTTACCTTAAAAGATAAATATAGACTCAGGGTAAAGGGATGGTCATCTATATTCTAGGCTAATGGAAAGTAGAAAAAAGCAGGTGTTGCAATTTTATTTGGAGATACAATAGGTTTCAAACAAAAGTAAGCAAAGATAAAGATGGCTACTTTATATTTGTTAAGGGCAATACTCAATATAATGAGATCTCAATTATCAATATCTACACACCCAACCAGAATTCACCTCTATTCATAAAAGATACTCTAACTGGCATGAGGAGCTTGATCTCTCCCAGCTCCATCATAGTCAGAGATTTTAACACTCTTTTGACAGCGTTGGATAGATCCTCCAATAAGAAGCTTAGCAAAGAAATCTTAGATTTAAATTTAACTATTCAACTTCTGGATTTAACAGACATCTACAGAACATTTCATCCTAACAAAACTGAGTACACATTTTTCTCATCAGTACATGGAACATACTCCAAAATTGATCACATATTAGGTCACAAATATAACCTTGGCAAATTTAAAAGAATACAAACTATTCCATGCATCTTCTCAGACCATCATGGAATAAAAGTTGAACTCAGTAAAAACAGGAATCTGCAGACTTATACACAAACATGGAAGCTACATAACCTGTGCTGAATGATAGATGGGTCAGAGACGAGATCTCTGAAGGAAATTACCAATTTCCTGCAATTACACTGCAGGACAGAGAGACAAATGGGTCAGAGCTGTCTGGTGGTTGTGTGTAAGGGCACACCCTGAGTGACCTCAGACAAGTCCCCCATTGAAGTTCCAACTATGAAATGAAGCTGATGCCCACTGCAGGCATCCTGAGCTCCAAGGACGTCCAATTGGCATCACTCAGGCAATGGATGGGGGGTTTCCTCCCCTTTTCTCTACTCCATTCATTACTCACTGAGCTTTTCAGGAATCTCTTACTATCATTATGTCCCCAAAAAGTATAAACTGAGGCCCAGAAAGGTGAATAGATTTTTCTTACTATTATTCTTGTCCATAGGAATATCTGAAGGTGCTAATCTATTCCTTAAATCTCCTGACAGGAATAGATTGTAATGTAATTGTCCAGCGTGAGCAAGAGTGAGACCCCATCTCTACTAAAAAGAGGAAATTACCAAATTTTTAGAACAAAATGATAATGAAGATATGAGTTATCAGAACGTCTGGGATACCACAAAGGCAGTCCTAAGAGGAAAATTTATAGCATTGCAAGCCTTCCTCAAGAGAATGGAAACAGAGGAAGTTAACATTAACAACTTAATGGGACATCTCAAGCAGCAGGAAAAGAAAGAATATTCCAATCCCAAAACCAGCAGAAGAAAAGAAATAACCAAAATTACAGCAGAATTAAATGAAATTAAAAACAAAAAGACTATAGAACAGATCAATAAATCAAAAAGTTGGTTTTATGAAAAAGTCAATAACATTGATAAACCTTTGGCCAACCTAACCAAGAAAAAAAAAATAAAGTCTCTAATCTCGTCGATCAGAAACGGTAAAGATGAAATAACAACAGACCCTTTAGAAATTCAAAAAATCCTTAATGAATATTACAAGAAACTTTATTCCCAGAAATATGACAATCGGAAGGAAATCGACCAAAACTTGGAAGCACATCATCTCCCCAAACTTAGCCAGAATGCAGTGGAAATGTTGAAAAGGCCTATATCAAGCCCTAAAATAACATCAACCATACAAAATCTCCCTAAAAAGAAAAGCCCAGGACCAGATGGCTTCACGTCAGAATTCTACCAAACCTTTAAAGAGGAACTAGCACCTATATTCCTCAACCTTTAAGAAAATATAGAAAAAGACAGAATACTACCCAACACATTCTATGAAGCAAACATCACCTTGATACCCAAACCAGGAAAAGACCCAACAAGAAAATTATAGACCAATATCACTAATGAATATTAATGCAAAAATATTCAACAAAATCCTAACAAACAAAATCCAGCAACACATCAAACAAATTGTACGCCACGACCAAGTGGGTTTTATCCCAGGATCTCAAGGAGGGTTCAACATATGTAAATCTATAAATATAATTCATCACATAAACAAATTAAAAAATAAAGACCATATGGTTCTCTCAGTTGATGCAGAAAGCATTTCATAATATCCAGCATCCCTTCATGATCAGAACACTTAAGAAAATTGGTATAGAAGGGACATTTCCTAAACTGATAGAGGCCATCTACAGCAAACCCACAGCCAATATTGCATTGAATGAAGTTAAGTTGAAATCATTTCCACGCAGATCAGGAACAATACAAGGGTGCCCATTGTCCCCATTGCTCTTTAATATTGTAATGGAAGTTTTAGCCATCACAATCAGGTAAGAAAAAGCAATCAAGGGTATCCATATAGGGCAGAAGAGATTAAACTTTCAATCTTTGCAGATGATATGATTGTATATCTGGAAGATACCAGGGATTCTACTCCTAAACTATTAGAAGTGATCAAGGAATACAGCAGCATCTCAGGTTACATAATCAACACTCATAAATCAGTAGCCTTTATATATATATCAACAGCAGCCAAGCCAAAAAAAAAGTCAAGGACTCTATCTCATTCACAGTAGCACCAAAGAAGATGAAATATTTGGGAGTCTACCTAACAAAGGATGTGAAAGATCTCTATAAAGAGAACTATGAAACTCTAAGAAAAGAAATAACTAAAAATGTTAACAAATGGAAAAACATACCATGCTCATGGCTGGGAAGAATCAACATTGTTAAAATGTCAATACTACCCAAAGCAATATATAATTTTAATGCAATCCCCAGTAAAGATCCACTATCATATTTTAAAGATCTAGAAAAAATAATACTTCATTTTATATGGAATCAGAAAAAACCTCGAATAGCAAAGACATTACTCAGAAATAAAAAAAAAAAGCAGGAGGAATAATGTTACCAGACCTCAGACTACACTATAAATTGATAGTGATCAAAACAGCATGGTACTGGCACGAAAACAGAGAGGTAGATGTATGGAATAGAATAGAGAGCCAAGAGATGATCCAGCTACTTACTGTTAACTGATCTTTGACAAGCCAATTAAAAATATTGAGTGGGGAAAAGATTCCCTATTTAACAAATGGTGCTGGGCTAACTGGATGGTGACCTGTAGAAGACTGAAACTAGACCCACACCTTTCACCATTAACTAAGATAGACTCT
>CAUYQV010167792.1:0-16367 GCA_963574575.1 Galagoides demidoff | reverse complement strand
GCTTCCCTAAATTGTTGTGCATTCTTTCCAAAAATCAGGACTTTTTAAAAACATTGCAGGACAAATTGTTAAAAATTGGACTGTTCTGCCAAAAGTGGGACGTCTGGTCACCTTAGTGTAATATCATAAAGTTTATATTATAGATGGAGGGGTGGACTGCCAAAATAATAGAAAAATTAATAAATAGTGTGTGAAATGATGATATTAAGCAGTGTAATGGAAGATCAAAGAGTAATGAAAGCTAGGGGTTATTGTAAGAGGACGTGTAGACTGATAGAGAAGATCCCTGTTCAAGATGAAGTTAGGTATCAACATGGAAGGAGGTGAAGGATGGAGCCAAGGGGAACTGGGGAAGAGCAGTTTAGGTAAATGAAAAACCACGTACAAGTAATGGAAAAATCCATGGTGTGTTCAAAGAAACAGAAGGAGAGCAGAATGTGTTGGAAAAGACTGAATTAGAAAGTTAGATGATGTCAGCAAGGTAATGTTTTGGGAGGCAGTAATTATAGGGCTATATGAAGATTTAGGACTTTCCTCTGAGTGCCATGGAGAGTCACTGGCAATTTTAAGAAGTAAAGCAACAATTTATGTTTTGAAAGGATTATTCTGATGAATTGGAAATAGATTTTTGAGATGAGAGTATAGAGGAGGAAAGGGATTGGAAAGGATTAAAATGCGGTTGCCAGATAAGAGACTATTACAGGTTTCCTAGGCCCAGAGGCTGGCTGTGGACTTTGTGTGAGGTCACCAGACAATGTGATATTTGAAGTTTGCTGGGAGGTGTGGGGTAATAGAAGAGATGAGTGGAAGTAACTGCAAGATTTCGGGATTATGCAACATGAAGACATGTGTTACCAGCATCTGAAACGGAAAGACAGGGAGACGCAGATTGTGAGGAAAGACGTTTGGAAGCTTAGCTTTAAATACTTTGAGAAAATTTGTTGTTAAATGCCTATTTGATGTTCAAGTGAAAATCTGGGCTAGTGAGTTTGATACATAAGTCTGGATTTTAGGAAGTAAGCCCAGAAGAAAGACATAAAGTTAGGCACGATGAGCTAAAGCAGTTCAACATTGTCCTCTGATGCATAAATATTTAGGTACTTAAGTAGCTTACTGATCTTACGCCTCATCTAATTATATCCCAAACTTGCTGCTGTTATAAAATATGATAAGTAAAGAAGCATGGTTTTTCATATTTCAAACCCAGATAGCTTATAATATTAATAACTGGAAAAATAGGACATTTAGCAAATGTTTGTGGCTACTAATGATTTCTAATAGCAAGCAGTTTTGATGAAATGATAGCATACTTTATACCCTAACACAACATACAAGATCTGACAAATCAGTTTAAAAATTCATGCTATAAAAAAAAGGAAAAAAAAAGTAAAAACTAAAAATTCATCCTACAAAGAGTGTTTCATGCCTTATTGTTGAATACTCACGATGGTTCCCGTGGGAAGCTATGCCCCAATGCTAGCACTTAGTCCACTTTCACATTGAGTTTGGAACATTTCTAATGACCATCAGAGCTGCTAAAGTATGAGGTCTGACAATTCAGTTCGTGAACTTGCCACCAGGGGTTTATGTTGGCAGCACATTCAAAACAACTTGGTATGCTAGGGTCTCAGAGCTGGGTTCATGTTGATGGGCAGTGGTGGGTGGCTTGCTGAGTATAGTTCATTATTGTTGTTGTGTGTTTTTGTGTGCAGATGGCGACAGCTCTGATTGTCATTCCAGAGAAAGAGCTCTAAAATTGTTTTGAAGGGTAGACTAGGAACTGGTGTGGATAGATAGCTTCCCAAGGGGAGTACCTTGAGGTGACCATAGTGATATTCAGAAATGAGGTCTGTAGCATTTGAACTGAGTTTATGAACTGAATTATTAGATTTTGTGCTCACCTCAGCAGTAATTTTTAGAAAGCTATTAACATTAGCCAATAAATTGTTCATTGGTTGGTATATTTTTCTTGGTCAGTACTGATTTTTAAACTTTTGATTATATTATACAGGGATATCCACCCTGTGTCCATGTAGGCCCACATGCTGATTTTGTGAAGTCGTTTTTGCTTATCTGTGGTGCCACATATCACAAAAAGTATGCACAGAACTTTCTTTCATTTTTTTGCTAACCAGCTTCCAGTAAGTGTTTATGTATTTACTGAGTGACACAAGACAACTCTTATTCTTTCAACATGTAGCAGGGAAAAAAAAAAGGTTGGATGCTCCTGAAGTTTGTCTAAACAGAAAGACCAAACTATTTCGAGATAGGCAGAATGTTATATATTCTGTTACAAGGTTATAAAAATTAGGGCACAAGGTGCATAGTAAACACTCAAGAATTACTAACTGGTTAATTGTTAAAGAAATATGATAGTAATAAACTAACATAGAACAACATTCAAATGTCAGATTATGAGAAATTGCAGGAGAATTACAATCAAGATATAAAATGCAAACTGATGAGAATTATAACTTGAGAGGACATTGAGCCAGCCTAAAAGTACTCACTATAATGGATGAATAACATAAAAAACTCGTGGATGCTAATACCAGAGATTACTAAGACATCATGTGGAATTTCAAATGCATAATTAATGTTTTGAACTCATCAACAAGGGTTCCGATATGTAGGTAAAATAAAAGTGAACAAGGAAGAGAAGACTGAGTGTTAGGAGGCAATGTTTCATTGTTATAATAATGTGCCATACATTTCAGGGAATTTAAAAATGAGCTAATAAAGTATTTGCTTCTTTTATAGTTTAAAGATCAAATGTGTCTCAGTAAATATTGAATGTTAAATGTAACGTATTATTTTCAGTAACTTGAGAAACGACTTTGTGTAATTTATTTGTAATCTCAAAAATTAGTAATACAACTTTTAACATTCACACTTGAAGTGCTTTGTATATTTCATATTGTCAAAACTGCACAATTTCAACTACAGCTAATCTTTCACGAACTAAAAGGTCAGTAACTGAAATGGTGGCATTTCTGTTTGGTTACACTAGGTGGCGGTAGAACACCTTTGAATAGCGTAGCATAGTAAATCTGCAAGACTCTCAAATACCTATCAAAAAAGGAAACAATATGCCCAGAGAGCAAGTGTCCATGAATTTTAATTCAGTAGTAGAATTTTGAAGGCAATTCTTGACTTACTTATTAGCATCGGGCAGGAACGGTAAGGAGCTGGTTACCTAAGGAGGTTTCTGAAAAATAACAATACTGATCATAGTTTGTGATACTCAGTTCATTTTCCCTTAAACTTGTTTTCCTTCATATATCAGAGTTATTTGACAGAACCCATATAAAACCTTTACTAGTATAAATTTAAGATGGAAAAAGCTTTAATAATGATGGGTTTAATGTGTTCTTTATCAAATTACATTTACAAAGAAACAGTAATTAGAGTCAACTGTACATTCACAAGTAGAAAGATATATCTATGTTGTGCAGGAAAAAAAATTTTTTTAACAAGGTGCATTACAATAAAATAAAAACTGTCATTGAATCAGCATAAGATATTTGCTGCACACCAACATATCTAGGAAATAGTAGCTGTCTTATTTTATCAAATTGGTCAACCAAAGGTTTAATACATTTTTTGAATTGTAGGGATCTTAGTAAAAATCTCTGAGAACTTTCTTATGGCATAAACCCTTAGATATTAAATGAACCAACCTCATATTGCTGAAATTAGAGCCCAGGCCAACTGTTCCTTCTTATATATCATTTCTGACCCATTTCCAATTCATTTGTCCTCATGTTATGAGTTATCTTTTCATTTCCAGCCATTTTATTTGTCCTGGGAAATAAACAGCACGACCAACATCTGGATGTGTGCATTTCCATTAATATTAGAACATTAGAATTATTCATCCAATGCAAACTTTGTAACTGTCTCCAAGGCGCTGTCACTCTATGCTTCACGTCTGTATAAGCCGGAGACCTATGACTCATATTTGCAGAAATTGCATGGCAGTACAGGGTATTTGACTTTATGCTCAGAGTGCCTCTTTATTTTAAATACTAGGATATACAGTTAAAATGAATATAACATCATTGTGACTAGATATAGAATGCTAAGATCAGAAATTAATTTAATATATCTAAAGCATAATTAGAAATTCATACTTGGTACACCACTTACATTCACTAAAACCAAGATGGATCTCAAAAGGGACATGTTACATTTGAGAATCTCATTGACTTTCCAGTAATTGCTGCTTCTATTTGTACAATCATTTTTCTAAGTGCATTATATGGAGCACTGAGGCTAAAAATCTCTACGTTAGTAAAAGTTTTTTGTCAAAGGTATGAAAACTCTGCATAGCATACCCCTCCATGTCCTTGCCAAATCCTTTTTGTGATTCACAACGTGCATTAGCACATTAAAGGATATCGTCAGGAAATGTATTGCATATTTTCTTCCTAGTACACTATCTTAATCTTACAACTTGTTTGCATAGAACACATTTCTGGAAATAATGCTCTCATTTCTGAATCAACACTCAATTTGTTCTGTTCTCCTCACTCTAAATCACAGCATGTTCCACGCACTAATTTGTGATTATTTAGTTTCCAAATATGTCATGGCTTTCTTTCCACTCCCTAGATTTTAGTTACTATCCATATGTTCTTTATTTTTACTAATGTATGTATTTTTTTGAGACAGAATCTCATTCTGTTGCCCAGGCTAGAGTGCCATGGCATCAGCCTAGTTCATAGAAACTTCTAATTCCTAAGTTCAAGTGATCCTCCTGCCTCACCCTCCCATGTAGCTGGGACTACAAGCATCCTGCCCTGCCGCACCTGGCTAATTTTCTATTTTTAGTAGAGATAGGGTTTCTTATTTAGGCTGGCCTCAAACTCCTGAGCTCAAGGGATCCTCTTGCCTTGGACTCCCAGGGAGCTGGGATTACAGGTATGAGCCACCAGACCCAGCCAAGCCATATGTTCTTGCTCTCAAAAGCATTTAAGTGTTCTTATATCAAATACATAAGTGAAAATAAAATCTGGGTCATGACTGCAGCCTGTATCCAAATAAGGTTGATGCTGTATGTTTGTTTTAAACACAGCAGAGGGAGTCTAACAAAAACATGAAGTAGGTACGATTGCCTAAAGTTAGAAATTATTTGGCTTTCCAAATTCAGCTCTCTAAAAAGAACAAAATAAAACAAACTTTTATTTAGCAATAGATTTTCTAATATGCTAATCTTGGTTCTGCCAATAAATATTTCTCAACAGATATACATAAAATATTCATGCAGTCACTTCATATTCTTTAAACAACAAGTCAAGAAGATTATGAGGCATTATAATTTGAAATCAATTCTTGCAGCAATTTGTATCATCCACTTATTATTTATATCACATTTACTTAAGAAACTATTGTAGGCAACTTGCAACAAAATTCATTTATTTATTGCTGCTTTTAAAGTTCCATGAAAATAAACAAAACAGTAAAATTCCATGAAGATAAACAAAAAGTAAATTAATTAAGCTAAAGTTGATAAGTAACTGATAAATTTCATATATCATTTCATTTTTGAAATTCTAGAGACAAAAGAAAAATTCTGATTTATTTTTATGGGAGCAAGTTTCTAGAAGGATTTTAAAGCCCAGCTTTGCATTTGCTAGTTCTATATCGTCTTACTGGGCAATGCATTTAACAATGTTTTGTAGCAGGTAGGAAAACTCTCCTCCTTAGCCCACAGCAAATTTTATTCTAAGTAGTCACAAAAGGTTTCTAAAAATTTCCAAATCACAATGATAAAATTCTTTCACCATCTCTGTAAGATTCAGTGTATTATTTTAAACTCTCAACTGTTACAGGACAGTTTTGGTTCAAATTCACTGTTTCTTTGGCATTACAATCTCTCAAAAACCTTTTATCCTTTTCATCTATATGTTGCCTGCTGGCTTCATGTGCCAGTAACCACAACCAAAGCTCTTTTTTAGATATAGATTTCAAATCTCTTTATTGCATTGCTTTATTTTCCTCTTAGCTGTCTGTCAACTATTAATAAATTTGGGCCTCTAGATCCACTCGCAAAGGAAGTTGGTAATATTAGTAATATGACATATCAATTAATCCTTTCCACAGCAAAACCACTTCTAGGAAATGGTTCAAAAATGGACTAGCACAAATATGATAATGCATAGGACCAGATTACTCATGCTGCGTTATGTGAGATAGAGAAAGATAAAACCAAACAAGGAAACAAATAAACAAAACCAAATTATATTTCAATCAATAAGAGGCTGAATAAAGAGCTGCACAAGGAAGAACTACCTAGAATCTTTATATACACTCTGATCAGAATATGGTGTCTCTTTGTTTTTCTTGTTTTTTTGTTTTTGAGACAATCTCAAGCTGTCTCCCTGGGTAGAGTGCTGTGGTGTCACAGCTCACAGCAACCTCAAACTCTTGGGCTTCAGCCAATCTCTTGCCTCAGCTTCCCAAGTAGCTGGGACTACAGGCGCCCACCACAATTTCCGGCTATTTTTTGGTTGTAGTTGTCATTGTTTGGCAGGCCACATTTGAACCCACCAACTCCTGTGTATGTGGCTGACACCCTAGCTGCTGAGCTACAGGCACTGAGCCTGAATGGTGAGAATATGTTGAAAGCAAAATGAAAAACACTGCAAATCATATGCAGCCCCCATTTTAAGAAGGGACATGGATTAGGAATATGAATGAATATTTCTATATGCTTAATATTTTTATTTCAGGGGAAGCATATATTTAAAAACTCATAATCAATATTTCAAGAGTAAAGTGGAATTGGATGAGAGAGAAATGGATAGATTCTAAATTTCTCTGAAAATATCTTTTCTTATAGCTTTGATTTTGGAGTTGGGGAAAGGTTTATAAATATATAAAATGAAATTAATTTTTAAAAGTAAAGGAAAATTAAAGAAATCTGTTATCTATTTTTCATCTTAATCACAAACATAAAATTAGGTAAAGACAACAATTTTGTCTCCTTGGTGAAATTTTATGTATTGTATTTTAAAATATGTTCTGTATTTATGTCATATATACATTTATTTATATACCTATATTTATAACTTTATATCTACTATGTAGAGACAGGGGCAGAGATACAGACAGGGAGAGATACATGGACAGAAAAAGAAAGAGACATATACATACAGAGTATGGAGAAAAAGATTGAAAGTGTTTTAATAAAATCAGATATCATTACTCTGAAACTATGATGCACATATACATCTTAGTATGAGAATTTTAAAAGACATAGCAATGATACAGGATTCCACCACTCAGGGCTAGACAGGGAGTCCCCCATTCTCTCGGCCCAGGTGAGCTCAGAGGTCAGACCCCCATTTTCAGGCACAAGCAGACTGTCTTCTTCAGGACACACCCTCTGGGCTCTGATAAGATCATGAACAAAATAGCCTGTGATTAGGGTGACCGGATTTTAACATCGGTAAGGCGGGACAACATGGTGGGGGGAGGAGGTTGGGACAGGGCAGTGCAGGGCCTGACAACAATGTAAACTTTGATAAGCAGTTCTCCATAATCACTTCTCAGCAATTATTTGTTATTATTACAGTTTAACATTATAAAATTAACACAAATAATATAAAACTCATATTCTGGTGAAATAGCCACATGGCAGCTGAAAACCGTATATTCCCTTTCTGTTCTCCCACCCGTTAGTGCGTTCTTTCCAAAAATCGGGACTTTTTTAAAACACAGTGGGATGTGGGACAAATTGTTGAAAAGTGGACTGTCCCGCCAAAAGCAGGACGTCTGGTCACCCTACCTGTGATGGTTTTCTCAGTGGTTCCACCTTGGGTAGGAGCACACACCTTAGTCCTTTCTCAGGGACAAAGACTGTAAAGGACACAATCACCTCACCCTAGTGGAGGGGGAACTACATTCATTCATTTGTTAATGCACTGATTACCACCTACCAACTGCCAGCCAAGTGTAATGCTCTAGCCCTAATAATACCCCTAGATAAAAGAGCCCACTTGGAGACTCCTGGGGGAGTTCTTCAGTTCTTTTTCCCTTCCACAAGCTCTGGTGCTTTTTACTTTCTCTGTATTCCTTTCTAACTTCTAATAAAAGTCCTATCTTACCACTGATCTGTGGCCCATGGGTTCATTCTTTGAATCCCCAGACCAAGGACCTATTGAAGAGCGAAATTCCAGTATCAACAAGACTCAAACAAAACTTTTAGAGATAAAAATTATAAAGTTGAGATAAAAAAAATATACTGGATGAGATTAGTAGCACCTAAAATAGTGCAGAAGACAAGCTTCATGAGAATTCATAGCAATAGAAATGATGCAAAATCAAATACAGGGATGAAATACTGAAAAGAGATTAAGAGGGAAAAAGTGATTTGTGGGCAGAGCTTTAAAGTAATCTAACCAAAATATAATTGGATTCCCCGATGAAATGAAACTAACAAAGTAATTTTAAAATAATAGATTGAAATTTCCCAAATTGAATAAAAAAAGGTTAACCCAGAGGTCCCAGAATATGATTAACCCTAAGTGTATACACACACATACACACACCCCAAAATGAAGAAAATGATGTCAAGGCATGCACATTAATCAAAATGCTTCTAAATGTGATATAGAGAAAATTATAAAAGTGGCGAGAGATGAAAGCCTCTTTTATGCAGGGAAACATAATGAGAGTTAGCTTTTTTCCCAGAAAATGGGCAATCCACCAGATCCTGGAATAAAATGCTTAAAGTGTTAAAATAATAATGCTATTCTAGAATTCTACTAAAACAAAAACAAAACCTGACCAAAACGAAGGTGAAATTAAAACTATTTTGAATGTACAAAACACACTAAGCATTGTCACCGGACTACCTATATTAAAAGTAGACTAAAAGAAGTTCTTAAGGCCAAAGGAAAATTATTGATGTAGAAACCTGATATACAAAATAGTGAAGAGCACCAGGAATGGTAACCATGTCAGTAAATGCAGTAGATTCCTTCATGTATTCACTTTGAAAACTAGATGACTATTTAAAGCAAAAATAGTAAGATGAATTATGATATTTTAACTTACACCTGGAGAAGTAAACCATGTGACAACAATAGCACAAAAGTTAGGAGGAGAGAAATAAAAGTATTCTCTGATAAGGTTCTTATACTCTGTGATAATAATGTGTAGTTTGGAGGGAGACTGGAGAAGTTAAAGAGGTGTGTTATAAACCCTAATGAAAATGCCCAAAAATCAAAACAAAAAAGTACATTGATTACATTCAATAAAGCAGGATAAGTTGGAATCTTAGGAAAAATATCCAATTTATGGCATGAAAAGATTTTCTTAAAAGCACCAGTGAACAAATAGGAAATAGAAAAAGATGCTAGATTTAAGTTTTAAAACTTAATAGTATAAAACTTATAGATGCAAATAGTTTTAAAACTCCAAATAAAAAATATTATACATCAATTAAAAATATTTAAAAAATGGACAAAATTGTCAGGTTGTATAATAAAGGGAGCCTCAATTATATCCTACCCACAAGGAACCTTCATTAAATATTAAACCCAAAGTAAACAGGAAAATAAGAAATAATAAAAGAGTAGAGAGAAGAACTCAATAAAAGAGAAAGTAATAAAACTATATAAAATTAAATCAAAGCTGCTTCCTTAAGCCCAATAAAAATTATAAACTCTAATCATACAGATGATGTAAAAAAAAAAAAAAGGAAAATTCGCTGATTATCAATATAAGAAATAAATGAGTTGCCATTACTGCCAGGTCAACACATTTTGAAAATATTAGGGTAGTGTTTGTGTAATTTCTGCCTTTGTAAATATACTATTTTCCTTTTCCATACTCTGAAGAAAGCCACTAAATTATGGTGACTTTTAAAAACTGAAACATTGTGAGCATGTATTTTTATACCATGTTTCCCTGAAAATAAGATCTACCCAAAAAATAAGCCCTAGCAGGATTTCTATGCATTTGTTAAATATAAGCCCTACCCCAATAATAAGACCTAGTAATGGGTCTTATTTCTGCACATGGAGAGGAAGCCATCCCCTGAAAATAAACCCTAGTCTGTCTTCTTAAGAAAAAATAAATATAAGAGAGTGTCTTATTTGGGGGGAAACATGGTATATCATCAAGTGTGTTAATTTTATGTACCATAAGCTTCAGAAATGAATTATGTGCTGCTACCCAGGAAATAGCAGGCAGTCATGTTTTAATGTCACTAGGAATTACAAAAAAAAGATTAATATGTTATAAAATTAGCAATTATACCCCACTATGTATTGTATACATTCTTCCTCTTAGAATTACTTATGTATCTTGATGTTATAAATATCTTGCTATTACATTTAATGAATATGTCAAGAGACTGTACTACTTATCACAATTAATGTACCGTTAAGCTTGTCCAAATGTGATAAGTCGATGTTAAAACTCTTATGTCTGAATGGGCTCGATGAATTGAAGTCTTCTAACTTAAAAATTATAAAAGTCTTACTGTGTAAGGACATATTGGTTATCAAATAAATTTTTTATATCTTGCCTTTTTGTAGTTCAGTTGTAACTGGTTTTAATTTCATTGGCCAGATGTCAAACCCAAAATTTGTTGGGGAAAACTACTGAGAAACTGTGCTTCACTTTTTGTAAACACAAACTTTTAATCCCACAGTTTGTAACAGCCAGCTGAAAACATAGTTTGTTTTCTTAGTCTTATTTTTTCTGTTTTGAGAGTTATCTTTCACTTTGACATGAATTAAGTTTAAGTTTTTGGTGGGAATTCTAAGTAAGAAAAAATTGTTCTGGAGAGAATTTTCTAGATTTTCATTTCTCCATGATTCACGTCTTAGTAGTTCTCTCCATGCTGAGAACTTTACATGTAATTCATGCTTTTTGATATGTAGAATTCTAAATAATCAGAAATTTTTATTACTGTTTTAGCCAGTAGTTACTGAGAGAAATTTTAAAACATTCTTATTCATTTCAAACTAACTAGGCTCTTCTTTTAATTAAAAGAAAAGTCAAACTTTATTGTTATTGCTTTGTGTTACCTTTGGCTTTTGTGGACAGGTTCCTTTGAAAGTAATCGACATTTAATATTTGTAACTATTCTATGGGCATTTGGAAAGAAATATTGTTTCTACATTTTGGGATAACTATATTATCTCATATTTTAACCTTATATCTATTTTATTATTCTAATCTTCCCTTTCTTTTTCCCTGAGTATCACTGTGTATTAATTAACCTGATGAGAAACTCAGCTTGTTTTAGCCTATCTTCTAAATAGTTTATGAAAATAAACAAAGAAAATAATAACAACAAAAAAGATGAAATGGGATAAGGCATGCTTGAGTGTGCTCCAGAGGACTGACCATGCAGGAGAGCAGTGGATACCCTGTGTACCTTTCCCATATGCTCTGCTGCGCCTCCCCAGTCCCCTGTTGTCGTACTCATGGGCAGTAGATGGGCAGCTGGCGTGCAAAGTATGGGCGTTTGCCTTGCCCAGGCCCAGCAGCAGCACTGGCATGTGTCAGAGTGAGGGTTTGCTTCACCCACATCTAAGTGGCAGTATTTTCCAGGAAGTGGCAGTGGTAGCAGTGGTCATGCTACTCAGCTGGCAGCCACAGGCACCTGGGGCCATGGGCATATTCTCCACCAGGCCCTGTGGCAGCTGTGTCTGGGCAAGGCTGCCCAGACAGCCGCAGTGGACACTGGGTCCCTGGGTACCCACTCCTCCTCGGTCCTCCAGCAGTGGAGGGGGCTCACAGTACCCACCCACAGCACATGCAGCCTCTCTCTTCCCTTACCTACCAGCAGATGTGATGGAGAGGCAGCAGCAATGCAGCTGGATGTTCAGAATAACACCATTTGCAGCATTCAGTATTTGGTGATGAGTAGGACCTCTCTGTATTCTCTCTGGAGCAACGGCCCTTCACAATCTCCAGTTAGATCCCTGTGTTACTCCACAGGCCTTCTGCAGTGGAGGGGCTCTCCTGTGGCTCTGTTACAAGGCTCACGGGGGAAGTGCGGAGCCCTGGGGTTCTCTCCTCTGTCCCTTTTTCATGTGTAGGCACCTTCCTTGGGTACCTCTGATCCTGCCAAGTGGTTCGCCCCCTTCCTTTGTCTTCACCTTGGGTGCCTCTTGTCCTGAGCATGTTAATTCTCCACGCTCTCTCTTAGATCCCTGATCCAAAGGTAAATATTTACTCATGACATTTGAGCCTCTCTATGACAGACAGTGGCAGTGTCCATTCTGCTTCCAGCCTCCCAACTTGTCTAAGATTTCTATGTTTGTACTTTTCACCTTTACTGATTAATAGTAGACACACAAGAAAATTTATCAATTTTAAGTATATTGTATGATGCATTATGATAATTACATATAGTCATGATAAATGCATTTTTAATTTTTTAATACTCTACACCTTTATAAAAGCAATATTAACTTTTATCTTGCATTTAAATATGTACTCTGTAATATCATATTTATTTAAGTCTTCCACATGATACAAGTTCTGTTTATTATGTCCTATAAGAAACTTCTGGATGAGATGGCAATGTTACATGTAATTATTACAGAATGTAATCAGGTAAAATACTAATCTTCAAAAATATAACAAGAGAGTCAACTTACTGGATCTAACTCCAAATAAAAAATCTAGAGTTAATGGATCCAAGATTTTGACTATATTTAATCACAATATAGGAATAATTTTATGAAAGCAGAATTTATTATGGAAATGAGCTTCCCTAGGAAACAGTATTGTGTGTCATATGTCATTCCATCCATTCACACTATGGATAGAATAGCGAGCAAGTTGCCTTCTAAGCACCTCTCACCTCTTGTGTTCTATTATCTTGTGAAAAATAATAAAGGAAGCAAAAGAGGAAAATACACTTCTCTCTGCAGGGTTAGTTACTCCAATAAAAAATGTGATATTCCTGTATTGCCATTCATTATCAAATTTAAAACACTAACGATTAGATGCATAATAAGTTACAAATCATCCAAGTCAGTTTTATACTTTATGCATTGCCAAATTTTTTTTGTTCTTGTTGTTCCATAAGAGGTGGAAGATGGAGCAGTTTCCCTATGATGCTCCTAAGTGGATAAGGTGATATTTAAGTAACTAATAAAAGTATTTGAAGTTATTTGGAAAATATAGTTACACTCAAATAGCTGAATTTTTTTAGTTCTGGATTATTGTCTTCTCTTTTTGGAAAATTATATACTTTTATTAGTAAAAGCTAAATATAACCAAAGTGTAATATGGGAAGAAACAAAATCATGAAAGAGATGTTGAAACTCAATTTATGCTGAACTAAGTTCTCCCTTTTATAATTCAAATATTTTAAATGAAACCCCAGATATACAGTCTTGTCTGAATTGAGTAGAGTTAAGATGACTTAGCTTTTTTTGTTACAACTTTCATAGCATCAATTTATTTCAAATGGATCCAAATGACTTTTCAAGTATATAATAATTTTTAAAGCTATCAAATGTTTAATAATAGACAATTAGAAATGAGAAACTACCCCAGGAAAACATCTCACTGGGCCCATTTATTAAACACTGACTTTTTCTGGCTCAAATGTATTTGAAGTTATTCCATCAAAATGTCAAAATACACTAACTCATGTTCATAAATTAGGAGTTATCTTTGTATTGTTGATGAAAAAAATCAACAACAGGAACATTACTTTGCTGAGCCAATTTCTGATGATATAGTCCTAGGTACCTGAATTTAACATTCTACCAGTAAATATGGTCCTTATATAATGTCCCAGAAACACCCTTACAGATTCATCCTCACAAAGTGTTTTACCAGCTATCTGGGCATCACTTAACACAGTCAAGTTGACAAATAACATTAACCATCATGCCAGGCTTTTTCCTTTTCATCTTTTTTTCTGATACCTTTTGTTGATTTTGATTTTTATCCCTATCTGTTTCTACCGGAGGTGAGCAGTTGTGCAGATTCCTTTGTAAAATTAACTACCAGTTAATCTGAAAGCAAGTGAGTCTATATCAGTGTATTGAAAAATACGTGTCTGTGTAGTAATGTCGGTGAATCAGTAAAAAAATGCACATGGTTCATATGCCTAGGATATTTTAAAGTAGTATTCTAAAAAATAAAATCAGAAAGAAACAAATCTCCAAATTAGCCATCTACAGTAACTAACTCTAAGAATTTTGGTTAATAATGTTTTAACACAATGTAAACTTCTATGTTTTAATATTCCTATTTTGTAACATCGGCCACAGCACAACTTTCCAATTAAAAATACTGTTTTGCTCATGAAAAAAATATTTTAAATATTTAGTTGTACACACTGAACAATATAACATTTTGTCTTGAGTTTTTCTTGGCATGATATGTCTATGCTGATTTGGCCCATTACATTTTTGTGAACTGATGAACACTGTGTAATTCTATGTGGACTCCTCTAGTTCATAAGCATTTTGTGCTGGAAACACATCAGATCCAAGTATGTGTCCTTCATCTTTATGATCTGTAAGTAATATACGGCTCTACTGGATCCAGTATACAAACACGAAAAACAAAGCATGGAAAATACTAATATAATTTTTGAGTGAAGAAATATTTGGACTCATGACAGCTCTTAGCTAATCATTACCCATTTGCTGAACACATTACTTAGCCTATGTGTAAAAAACAATACATCAGAAAAGCTTTGCTTTGCTTTTTTTTCCACTTAAAAGTTTTTTTTTTTTCCATCATTATGTACTGACTGTTAACTGAACTCTTTAGTAACTGGTTTATCAATTTTTCCAAAATGGAGAGAAACCGACAGGTTTCTGAAGGTCAACCAACAGAAATCTTCAAGCATATGATCTCATTTGTTTCTACAGTCTTAAAATGTCTGCTTTCTGCAATTAAAATAAAGTAAAATAGTCTGGAAATAACTTATTTTTTTTTATTAAATCATTGCTGTGTACATTAATGCAGTCATGGGGTACAATGTGCTGGTTTTATATACAATTTGAAATATTTTCATCAAACTGTTTAACACAGCCTTCATGGCATTTTCTTAGTTATTGTGTTAAGACATTTATATTCTACACTTAGTAAGTTTCACATGTACCTTTGTAAGATGCACCATAGGTGTGGTCCCACCAATCACCCTCCCTCTACCCATTTCCTCATTCCTTCCCCTCCCCTCCCTTTCCCCATATTCTTGGGCTATAATTGGGTTATAGCTTTCATATGAAAGCTATAAATTAGTTTCATAGGATGGCTAAGTACATTGGATACTTTTTCTTCCATTCTTGAAATATTTTGCTAAGGAGAATATGTTCCAGCTCCATCCATGTAGAGATGAAAGAGGTAAAGTCTCCATCTTTCCTGAAGGCTGCATAATATTCCATGGTGTACATATACTACAATTTATTGATCCATTTGTGGGTTAATGGGCACTTGGGCTTCTTCCATGACTTAGTAATTATGAATTGGGCTGCAGTAAACATTCTGGTACAAATATCTTAGTTATAATGTGATTTTTGATCTTCTGGACATATACCTAGTAGAGGTATTGGAAGCAACAACACTTAAGCCAGAATGAAGTAGAAATGTTGAACAGGCCTACATCAAGTTCTGAAATAGCATCAACTATATAAAATCTCCCTAAAAAGAAAAGCCTGGGACCAGATGGCTTCATGTCAGAATTCTATCAAACCTTTAAAGAGGAACTAGTACCTATATTACTCAACCCTTTCCAAAATATAGAAAAAGATGGAATACTACCCAACACATTCTATGAAGCAAATATCATATTGATCCCAAAACCAGGAAAAGATCCAATAGGAAAAGAAAATTATTGACCAATATCACTAATGAATATTGATGCAAAAATAATCAACAAGATCCTAACAAACAGAATCTAGCAACACATCAAACAAATTATATACCATGACCAAGTGGGTTTTATCCCACAGTCTCAAGGATGATTGAATATATGTAAATCTATAAATATAATTCATCACATAAACAAATTTAAAAAAAGACCATATGATTCTCTCAATTGATGCAGAAAAGGCTTTTGATAATATCCAGCAGCCCTTCATGACCAGAACACTTAAGAAAATTGATATAGAAGGGACATTTGTTAAACCGATAGAGGCCATCTACAGCAAACCCACAGCCAATATTGTATTGGATGGAGTTAAATTGAAATCATTTCCACTCAGATCAGGAACAGGCAAGGGTGCCCATTGTCTCCACTGCTCCTTAACATTGTAATGGATTAGCCATCACAATTAGGGAAGAAAAGACAATCAAGGGTATCCATATAGGGTCAGAATAGATCAAAATTTCACTCTTCACAGATGATATGATTGTATATCTGGAAA
>CAUYQV010167790.1:0-20315 GCA_963574575.1 Galagoides demidoff | reverse complement strand
TAGCTTCCACTTCTAAATCTGAATCCATTCAAAAATAAGATTGAGTAACAAATAAATGAGATCTTATCTCCAAAAGAAAAAAAGAAAGTGAAAATAGATTGGTCAGATCCCAGTAATGTATTTTTGGTGTTGCTTCAATTGTCCAGGGGGGTTGCTCCTTATAAAGTATCTCTCAGGCCAATTTCTTCAAGTGTTTCCCCCATACTTTCTCCAAGAATCTTTATGGTTTCACGTCTTAAGTTTAAATCTACAAAGACATGGAAACTAAATAACCTTGTAGTGAATGATAGCTGGGTCATAGATGAGATTAAGAAAGAAATTACCAAATTTTTGGAACAAGACGAAATGAAGACATGAATTATCAAAACCTGTGGGATACCGCAAAGGCAGTCCTAAGGGGGAAATTTATAGCAATGCAAACCTTCCTCACGAGAATGGAAAGAAAGGAAGTCAACAACTTAATGGGACATCTCAAGCAACTAGAAAAGGAATAACATTCTAATCCCAAACCCAGCAGAAGAAAAGAAATAACCAAAATTAGAGCAAAATTAGATGAAATTGAAAACCAAAGAATTATTCAAAAAATCAATGAATCAAAAAGTTGGTTTTTTAAAAAGTTTATTTTATTTCTTATTTGCATTCTCCTTTGTGCCACAGGACCTGATTCCATCTTTGGTTCTAAAATCGTCCTAGTTTCTGGGTTTTGTGCTCTCCTAGCTGGTATGTGGAATTGAGTCTATGTCTAAAGCAGGAGAAACAGAAGTTTGGGAATTTCTCTGAGGGTTCTCTTTATACCCAGAGTGCACCCATTCTGGCTGTGCATGCTTTTTGGACCTGGGGTTGGTGGGGGGCTTACTCCCCATTATTTGTAAAGATGGTGATAATGTTTAGGGCAAACTGTCTAGCACGCTCTGTACATGACTTGGCTTGGTCAAGTAAAGCTTCATCAATTCTTTGTTGAATAGAATTCACTTTATTAATGAGTGTCAGTCAACTTATAAGGCAGCAAATATTGGAAACAGAACCAGTAAGTGCTAGTAAAGAACTTGAGGAGAAGGCTATTGTGATGTGACTGAAAATTCTATCTTGAACAAATATTTAAAAGTAGAGTATTTAATTAGGACTGAAATAGACATTCAGGGAAATCTTAGCACATGATCACTATTTTTACAAATGTCCCCTTTATAAAACCCTTTGGAGTTGCTTTGTAAAAGTACATGCTGACATTCTCATCCTCTGACATAAAAATTATGCTTTACCTCTAGTAGATGTGTGTACCTGTCTGTGGCCTGTTAGGAGTGAGGCCACACAACATCACCACCTGGGCTCTGCCTCCTGTCCCGTTCCTCCCCTCCCCCACCTCCCCAGTTCCCACTCCCTCACCCCAAGCCTTGTCCATGGAAAAATTATGTTCCATGAAACCTGTCCCTAGTGCTGCAACATTCCAAGTCTGTGGCCTGTTAGGACCTTCCACCCCTCCATACATGGCAGGTGAGCTCGGGTCAGTGAGGCTTCCTTTGTGTTTACAGCTGCTCCCAATTGCTTGCATCACCCCCTGAGCTCCACCCGCTGAGCTCCCACCTCCTGTCCCACTCTCCTCCATGCCTCTGCCCTCCCCCATCCTGCAGGAGAACTGTCTTCAATGAAGCCTGTCCTTGGTGCTGAAAAGGTTGAGGACTGCCGCATCACTGCACATGTGCTCACGTGTGTGTGTGCATGCAGAGGGGAAAGGCATGATGAGAAAAGTTTCCATCACAGAAAGTTTCCACAATGGTACTTCCTCTGTCTTTCACCAGAACTTGGAAATGGTGATGGGTTCCATTATAGAAAAATAAGAAAAAAAAATTTCTTTTTCTCAGGACCTATTCTCATCAACATTTTGAGGAAAGAATTTTAAAACTTCTGATGTGTGAGCTTCATTGCCAACTAAATGAACCATAACCTCCAATGATGAGGCCCAAGCACCAGTATTTTTTAAAGCACAATTCCTGTTTAATTAATTGTCATTTGGAATGGACATTCACAACTTGCTGTAACAAAGTTTATTTTGCCCCATTGATTTTTAAGTCTATACACTTTCTTGGGCATTTATCCTAGCCATTATCATCATTGTTATTTGGAAGGGGAAGCATGACTGTAAACAAATGTTCCTTGAAATGATTCAAAATCCTTTTGTAGTTGTACTAATTTGCAATGAGATAGAAGTCTATAATTCTGTAAATTACCTATACCAAGATACAGGTTTCATACTTTAGCCTTGTTTAAAGTAATTGGTTCACTCATTCTGTATACCTACTTACATCGTCAAGGTCAAATTTGAAAATAGATATAAATCTCTTACGGTACTTATTAATTTTTAGGCACTCATGCGTTCTCTTGTGTTTTTCAGTGAATAACCACACTTTCTAAAAATGCATTTAGATTTTAGGGAGATAAGAATGGTAAATTACACAGCAATGAGAGAGCCAAAGAGAAACGAGGCTTAAAAGTTTTATCTAGCATTTTTTCAAAAAGTTAATAGCAAATTAACTTACCATTGGAGGGAATATGAAGATGTGAAATGTAATAAACTAGGGTAAGACAGATCTGGGTTTGAAGCTCACGTTTGTCACTCACACCCACAGTCACCGATTGCACGGGCAAGTCTGAATCGACCTTCCGTCACCTTCCCCACATGCAAAGCTTCAGCTGACGGTAACCCCATCAGCCATTGGGACTCTCGGATCCACCCTGCCCTCCACCACCACTCTCTCTTCACATTTTGTTTTTCATGAAAGTTATCTATGTAGTAGCCAAAGAAACTGTTTTAAAGCCTCTATCTGATCACTGGAAATTCTTTGCTCCCTTCCCATGATAATTAGAACAAACTCCACCTTCCTTCTCATACTCTGGTCTTGTTACGTCCCTGGAATAGGCAGAGCTCATTCTCAGTTTAGCGTCTTGTGCAGACAATTCCGTGGTAAGACAAAGACGATCAGCAAAGGCTCATCTTCTGCCTCCTCAGGTAATGATGTGACACATTTAGTATTTTGTAAATCTGTGTCTTACCTGGGAAGCTGACCCTTTTTCTTTTCATAAGATCATGGGAAAGTTATTAGATCATGCCTGACTATGCAAGCTGAAAAAGTAATACATGAAATAATTACTAATCAAAGATAAGATCACTGAATTCCCTGTTAGAACCGAGATTATAATCATTACTGGCCCTACATATACAATACTCCAGGTCTGTATTGAATAGTACAGAAGATAAAAGCAAACGTCTATGTAAAGCAGTCTTTTCTTATCATATGATCATTATATGGAAGAAAGAATAAAAATAGCATTAAAATAATGATAATGCTACTACTGGGCGGCACCTGTGGCTCAGAGGAGTAGGGCGCCGGTCCCATATGCCAAAGGTGGTGGGTTCAAACACAGCCCCGGCCAAAAAAAAAGAAAAAAAAACCTGCAAAAAAGAAAATAATGATAATAATGTTACTACTAAGCAGAATATGTATCATGAAAAATATTAAAATGTAAAAGGCAGGGGTTTTAAAAGTGGCAGGTGTAAAAGATCTGATGCCCAACATAAACAACAGTAATTTTAAAATATATGCACATCTTTTCCCTGTTAGATTTGCTTCTTAATTTGCTTCTTAATTGAATTGAAATATAAGGTTGGTTAGTTTGGGGATCAGGGAATTGAGGAAGGCTTTCTGAAGGAAGTGGACCTAGAATACACAGCATTTGAACCTGACTTATATAATGAAGAGATAATGAAATGAATTTTATTTATCTTTTTCTTCATCAGTTCATGATTTTACCAAGTAAAGAAAATGGTTTAGTGGCTTTTGAGAAGTATGCCTGATGGTAATCTTCCAATGCTTTCTTTTCTTTTCTTTTTTTAAGAAAAATAAAAGTCAGGTTTAGAGTCTAGTCTTCTTTAGTCTAGAAAAGGACCTTGGACACGTAAATTGACCTCTTCCTCGCCTGTAAAATCCTAATTTGTAGACTTGTTGCAATGATTAGAGGAAATGATGCAAAGTGCCTGACACGAGATGCTCCACCAGTGCTGCCTCTGACTTTCACTCCTTAGTAGCTGGAGACTCTGCATTGCAGATGGCAGGCAGAGGCGTGGAGCAGTTTAAAGCCAGTGCTCTGCAATCTGACTACCTCAGCTGGCCTTGGAGTTCGGGTTCTGCTACCTCCTGCTTTGTGATCTTGGGCAGGAAACTTAACATCATTTTGTCTCACTTCCATCACTGTCAACTGGGTGCTATGATATGCCCTAACTCAGAGGGCTGTTGGGGTGAATTACATGAGATAATTTACACTAAATAGCTAACAGGTGCTTGATACTCCGTAGCTATGTAATTATTTATAATAGTGGTAATAATAATTATATAAGTAAAGTTGAAAGTAAATATTAATTATCATCCATACCTTTAATCGTGGGAGTTATTGTCAATCTGATAATCTACAGCATTTGACAGATAAATCCAATGAATGATGAAAAGACTATTCTCAAATAAGAAGTAAAAACCTCAGCAAACCCACATGTACAGACCTGAAATGCTATTTGAAACACTCCATTTTATATTCTCGTTTTATTTCACCAGGTTACTAGTGTTTACCCTGGACTTTGCTTATGTATTTATGATTCACTATGTATCTATCATTTTATTTTATTATTATTATTATTTTTTGAGACAGAGCCTCAAGCTGTCCCCCTGGGTAGAGTGCTGTGACATCACAGCTCACAGCAACCTCCAGCTCCTGGGCTCAACCGATTCTCCTGCCTCTGCCTCCCAAGTAGCTGGGACCACAGGCGCCCGCCACAACGCCCGGCTATTTTTTGGTTGTAGCCGTCATTGTTGTTTGGTGGGCCCAGGCTGGAATAGAATCTGCCAGCTCAGGTGTATGTGGCTGGTGCCATAGCGGCTTGAGCCACAGGCGCTGAGCCATATCTTTGATTTTAAAAATTGTGAGAGAGGTCCAATTCAGACAGTGATGGGAGCTGAAGTCCCTGATTTTATAAGAGCTAAAAAGATAAACTAAAAGAAAAAATAATCTCGTTAGAAGAGAATGCCTTCAGGGGTCTTGGCCAATGAAGGGTAGAATTTTACTATTTTGAGCCAGCCAGAAAAAAAAGAGGCACAGATTGGGAAGTAGAAAAATTATTGCCCATGAGAGGCGTTTCCTGCTTGACTATTCCCCTGTAAATCTCATTATATAAGTTGGCTGATTACTTTTTCCGAACTGAAATTTAGGTCCTAAGTTTAGAAGAACGATTCTAGTAAAACATTTATATGTCAAACCTCCTTGGAGTAAAACAGTTTCTTTCTGTATGCTTATAATTATTTTCTGGGATATGCAGAACAGACTATAGTTTGAACATTCTGGAACTGAGATTTATATTCCCTAAATATGCATAAACAAATATCTGGTCCACCTAATAAGAAATGAGGTCTGTTGATTCTATTTCCCTCAGCCATCCTGATAAGTGGAAAGTGTCCCTGGCAGAATCTTGAAGAGAAAGATACTGAAAGTGACTGCTCCCCCCTTCTCGTGCCATCGTCATTGTGTATGCAGCATGATAAGGATCTGCCTGCTTGCTCAAGGAAGGAAGGCTACACTGCTTACTTCAGAGACCCACACAGGCTCTCTGCTTGTCTTACCTGCCACAGATTACCTCCCCATCTACTTTCCGTGCCTCCTAAATTCCAGCCAAACTGAATAACAATGTGCTTTGTGCTCTCTGGTTTCCCAGGATCTGTGGCTTTGCATAAACGTCACTCCCACCTACAGGCACCTCCCTTATCTTCACATGCCCAGAGAGTGTCTACCATTTGATCTGACCTCAGTTCAAATGCAATGTGTCCTTTGAAAGCTTTCCAATATTTTCATCAAGAAATGATCCTATCCTTTAAAAGAGATTCCTGGGTCTTCATCAGTACTTCTAAAGAAGCATTTTATGCCATAATTATTTATTATATATACAGTGTGGCATAAGCTCAGGACTGGGACTATATCAGTGGTTAAAACAGTCAGAAATCCTTGGAAACTGAATAAAGTTAAAATGGCAAAATAGGTTGATAAATGGTAAGGGAGAAAAAGAAACAATAAACAAAATGGAGAATAGAAACCCTCAGAAAGAATCCACTCAATGGGCTAATTAGGCCGTGACTGTAAAGTGACTGTTTTTACTATATTTGAAGAGACAAAGACAAGATTGAAGATTTACACCAAGAACTAGACATGATAAAGAAAGAAGTAAAGGACAACTTGAGGGTCTAAACGTACAACATTGAAAAGAAGAACTTGATGGCTAATTAATGACATGTTAGACACTGATGAAAAGATAATTCTTAACCAGAAAGGTAAACTGGAATACATAAAACACCAAGAATCGAAAATATGGAAAATAAAGAACGGGCTTTGGAGAACGTAGTGGTCCTAGATGTGTAAGTTTTATGCACGTGTGTGGCTTCATCTCCAATCTAGCTGGATCGCAGTGAGGTGATAAAATAGAACATGTACATACAGGACGCGGGTGGGGACTTGTGGAGGTGAAACTTCAAAGCAGGGGTGGCCTGCGTGCAGCCCAACACAAAATGATAAATGTTCTTAAAACATGATGATATGTTTTGTGATTTTTCGGTGGAACTCGATTGCGTGGTTCTCAAGAGTGAATTTTGTCAGCAACGACGTCACACCACAGTGTCGTATAAAGGGAGCTGTATATAGGGTGGGAGGCTCCAGCTCCCAGAGCCCGGTCTTCCAAATGCAGATGAATAGACACCGTGCCATGTTACACGTGCTCCTGGGGACTTGGCCAGGCAGCCATCACTGATAATATTTCAACCTGCCATTGCAACGTTAGGTGTTGAATGTTATTTAGAAGTCAGGTGAGCATTCTTATTTGACTGCTAAGGGCACTTCCACGCCTCACTGGCACCCCACATGGCATCTGCCAGGCTGTACAATCCACCCCCACCTCACCCCTGCGCTGGCAGCTGAGATGTGGAAGGGTCCAAGTTTGCCTTCTATCTTCTTGACAATTAAATCTCATAATGTATAGTCCCTTCCATATCTGTTAGTGTTTTTAATCCCAGCATGACTTCTACTGTCAAAAAGAAAAAAGAACTCAAAAAAAGAAAAATCATGGATGAAGGAAAATTGTTCCATGAAAAGTAAACAGATGACTACTCTTTGCCAACGCAGACAGGAAGGCACTCTGCTTAATTTGTAAGGAATTTGTGCAAGTTTTCAAAGGCTTATGATCTGAAAGGCGTTATATGCGAAAACAGACTGCCAGCTTTGATGCACGTGAAGGATTGTGTCCTGAGGACAAGACAGCAGAACTGAAAGAAGTCTGTCTTCGCAACAAAAATGTTTTTTAAAAAGTTACAACTCAGACATATTTCACTTATAAAAGCTCTAAAGTTATGTAAAGCTCTCTAGTTATGTGGTAGAGTATTTAGTAGCAAAAAAATATATAAAGCTGTATAAAGCTCTCTAGTTATGTGGCAGAGTATTTAGTAGCAAAAAAATCAAAACCATTTACTGACGGTGAGTTTCTTAAGCAATTTATGGAAAGTATGGCAGATACAATTTGCCCTGAAAACCAGTGTAATATTTCTACCATCAGTTTGTCTCATCAGACTATGGCCATTAAAAGGTATAACTAAATCAAGAGCTTATATGAAGCAGTTAAAAAGCTGTTGAAGTGATTTTCCTTGTCCATCGTCGTCATATCTGGTGTAGTTACTGGTGTGCCCTGGCAGTAGTGGCAAAAGAGAGGAGGCACTTGTAAAAATAATAGAAGATGATGCCTTTGCTGGCCAAGGCTCCTATTTGATGAGGTGTCGTTGTGTAGGTTTACATCAAGAAAATTTATGTGCAAAAGATTTACAAATGGATACCATCATGCAAATGGTTACTGAGACTGCAACAATCAGGAGAAAGTATTGAATCATCACCAATGCCAGGAATTCCTTAAAAGCATTGATGCTGACTATGGGGACATCATTCACTTTTTGGAAGTAAGATGGCTAAGTCAAGGCCCATGGTTGAAAATATTTCATGATTTGTGAGATGCTATCAAGTTCTTTATGGTGTCACAAACCAAATTTGTGCCAGAACATGAAGATAAAAACTGGCTTACAGATTCAACATTTTTAGCGGGTTTAACTACTCATTTAAAAGGGCTAAATAGGTAAAAACTGACTTATCAATGCAAAACATTTCAAACCATAACCACTTTCCAAATGAAACTGAAATTATGCCAAGTTCAAATTAAGGCAAATGAATTTATGCATTGTGACACACTGGCTGAGCACAGGCCTGTGAGCAGAGAACAACATGTAACCTTGCCTTCTGTCCTTTGTTTGATACAAGAATTTGAAAACAGATTTCAAGATTTCCAGGAAAATAACCAGTGTTTTGGAGCATTTGTGACTCCTTTTTCAGTCCACATAAATATGTTACCTGCCAATTTTCAACTGGAATGCACAGGGCTGCAATCTGACATTCAACACAAAGAAAAATTTGATGTTACCTCTTTACAAGACTCTTATAGGTCCTGTCTTCTCAGAGACAAACTTCCCTTGCTTCACAATCACACTTATTCATGTCATTGCTTTTTGGCAGCACCTACATTTGTGAGCAACTGTTTTTAAGAATGAAGCACATTCTTGCTGATTTGCACCAGTTCTTAGTACATCTGGTTATCAATCCTCTGCTGTGGCCTATCTGTTTAGATTATGTCCTTAGCTGTGCAGAAGTTTCTTAATGTGACCAGGTCCCATTTGTTTATTTTTGTCATTGCTGTGATTGCTTTGGGGGTCTCACTCATGAATTCTTTGCCTAGGCCACTATCTATAAGAGTTTTCCCAACATTTTCTTCTGGAATTCTTATAGTTTCCTGCCTCATATTTAAGTCTTTTATCCATCATGAGTTAATTTTTGTAAGTGGTGAGAGGGATGGATCCTGTTTTAGTCTCTCATATGTGTGGTTTTCCCATCACCATTTCTTTCTTTCTCCCTGAATATGCTTTTGTCTCCTTTCTCAAAGACCAGATAGAAACATGAGAATGGTTTTTTCTCTGGGTTCTCTGTTCCGATCCAAACAAGTCTATGCCTCTGTCTTTGTGCCAGTAAGGATGCTGGATTTTGTCACATGCCATTAAAAAGTGAGCAAAAGACATGAACAGAAACTTTACAAATGAAAATATACTAATGGCCAACAAACTCATGAAAAAATATTCAATGTCTCTAATCATTAAGGAAATGTAAATCAAAACCACTTTGCGATATCACCTCACTCCAGTGAGAATAGCTCATATTTAAAAGTCCCAAAACAACAGATGCTGGCATGGATGCAGAGAGAAGGGAATTCTTATACATTGTTGGTGGGACTGCAAACTAGTACAACTTCTGTGGTGTATGGTGTATGGTGACACCTCAAAGAACTTAAAGTGGACCTACCATTTGATCCAGCAATCCTACTGCTAGATATATACCCAAAGGAAAAAAAGTGGTTTTATTAAAAGGACACCTGCACTCAAATGTTTACAGCAGCACAATTTATAATCACAAAGACTTGGAAACAACCCACGTGTCCACCACTTTATGAATGGATTAATAAAATGTGGTATATACATGCTGTAAAGTATTACTCAGCTGTAAAAAAAAAAGTGGTGATCTGATAGTGTCTTTTGTGACAACCTGGTTGGGACTGGAATTCATTCTTCTAAGTGAAACATCCCAAGAATAAAGAAACAAACATATGTACACAATACCAAATGGGAACTATTGATTAATTCTTGAATGCACATTTGGAAGTAAATTTCAATGAAAATCAAGCTAGGGGGAGGAAGGAGGAGGCCAGGTAAATCCACACCTATTGGGTACACTATCAAAAAAATTTTGATAGTGGGTACACTATCAGGTGAAGGGCACACTTATAACATTGGCTTAATTTGCACAAAACACAAAGTATGTTAACAGAACATGTACCCCCTAATATTCTAAAATTTAAAGAGAGAGAGGGAAAAAAAGAATGAAGCACATTAGGAGTAAACTTAGAACCAAAGTATCTGATGAGCACCTTGAGAACTCGATAAGGATTCTAACCCCCTCCATCAAACAGACTGATGCGTTAGTTTCTCAAATACCGTGTCAAATATCTCACTAGTTTTGTGTTGCCCACCTTTCTTTTACTTTTATAATAAAATATTTTAAAAGACATTTTATTACTTAGATATGTCCATTCTATGTTGGTGATTGCTAACTTGGAATCTGCTTAATGATTTTAAGAGACTTTCTGAATGGGCTGTTGCCTAACTAGGATTATTATTCGAGGAATTTTTCAAGTTATCTGTGATGTCAGATATCATAAAAATTATGCACAGACCTTTTCATTTTGCTTATCAGCTTTTGTTAGTGTTTGAGTATTTAATGTGTGGCCCAAACAACTCTTTTTCCAGTGTGGTCCCGAGAAGCCAAAAGGTTGGCTGCCCTTGTTATAATAGGTACTAAGAATGTATCGGAATTGAGCAAAGATGTAAAGCCTTCAGTTCACAGATCCTCTTTAACCCTGAGCAGGATAAATTGAAGTAGACACATAACATAAACCAAAACCAAGGCAAGGAGAAAAACTTACAGAGAATCAAAGCAAAGAAACTACTCAGAAGAAGAGCAATTAGTTTAATACCTGCTTTTTCAGCAATAACCATGGAAGCAACAAGAAAATGCATAAAAATTTTGAAAGGAAATAACTTCTCAGCTATAAATCTAATCTTGCAAAGATCGCATTCATTCATGAAGAAACATAAAAATGAGAGAATTTGTCTTTAATAGACCTATGGTAGTAAAAGCAACAAAAAAATTATCATAAGTTATAGCTCAAAGATTCAAAGAGTAGTGAAAAACAACAGCTATGGCAAATTAAAGAGGTGAAATATCTTTTTATGTAAGCCTATGAAAATTTTTTGAGAGGAACTTTAAAATATGTAAATAATTTAAAGTATGTACATTATTTTCTTGTAAGAGTCAATATTATAAAAAGTCCATTTCCCCAAATTGATAGATAGATGAAATGCAAATCCAGTAAAATAACATTAAGGTCTTTCTACAACTGAACATTCACAACTTATTTTAAAACTTATTGAAATACAAAAGGTCAAAAATAGTTGATATAGTCTTAAAGGAAAATAATAAAGCTTCCACATATAAAATCTTACCATAAAATTGTATTATTTGAAATAGTTTGGTATGGGCATAGAAATTAAAAAGTAAGCTTATAAAATATAAAAATTAAACCAGCAATTGACATACACATGTAGTCAATTGATTTATAATACAAGCAGCTCAATGGAAATGGGCACTTAGAAGTTACTTTCCAAGAGGACTGATGAGTCATGGCTTACAAACAAACCATAAAATTTCATTAAGTAGGTTTCTTAAAAATTAACCCAGTATAGCGCAGCAGCTGCTTGTCAGCCTCATTCTGGGATAGCACCACATGCTAGATAGCAGACCCTGTCTTAATTCAAGCATTGCTTTCTACTGACTCTGAGTCTTTAGACAAAGATTCTTTCAACCAATTGCCAATGAATGAATCCCACCTATGACTTATCAGCCCCCACTTGGACATGTCCTGCCTTTTTGGGCTGAACCAATGTCTACCTTCCATGTATTGATTCATGATTTACCTGTAATTCTGGTCTCCATGAATGTATAAAACCTTAGATGCCATTGCTTCATCTAGATACTCTTTACCAAATAGTAATTCAGATTCCTTTTGGATAGGATCAATAATAGTCAGCTCTTTGATCTTATAAAGTGCTACAAAATAGAATATATATCTCTTTTGTGGAGCTGAAATTTGTGATTTTTTGAATTTGTTCCAGTTTCCAAGAATTGACCCAAATTCTGTCCCTGGATAACTCATATTGCACTAGTTGGTTCTTAAATATTTCAATAAATTTACCAAATTATAATGAATAATTTCTTCTTTAAATTGTGTCCACGTCTTTCTTCTTTTTCTCATTATGACATGATTCCTAACGCCTTTCATCAGGCTATGCTCATTTTTCAATGCCCTTTGTTGGTAAAACTGGGAAATTTCATGGAATTATTCCCCATAAACAGAGGTAACTCATGTCCAATATTTAGGATATGATAAAGCTTTTCAAATTTCCTTGAGAATTTGATTTTTTTTTTGAAAAAGCAGTAATATTCTCAATTTTTCTTATGTTTTTTGGAGTAGGTCCTCTTCAGAAGTGCAAGCTTAATTTGTTTTTAATTTGTGAAAGTTTACTTTTAATAAAGAATAGTACTCACTTTTTCAATATAAGATTATTTCTAAAAGAAATACTGCATTTTAATGTTAATACTATTCCTCCTGCTTCTTAAATTTTTGTTGTTGCCATTTATATCTTTTTAAACTCTCAAAAAGTTATTGTAGTTTTTATTTTTAATAAGTTTTTTTTAGTCTTTTTACTCAAGATATTAAGTGGTTTGTACACCACATTTACAGCAATATTCTATCTTTGTACACTTACTGGTACTAGTGAGCTGTATACCTTCAGATAATCATTTATTTTTTTTTTTAATATCTTTTTCTTTCATACTGAAGAACTTCAGCATTTCTTGAAGGACAGGTCTCCTGTTGATGAAATCCCTCAGCTTGTGTTTGTTTTGTCTGGAAAAGTGTTTCTCCTTCAAGTTCTCTCTCCCGCTTCATCTATCTATCTATCTTTGAAGCTGCACACATACATTTTGCTTTCATCCCCTGAACTGAATGGAGTCAAATATCCAGGCTGGCTGCAAGGAGGCTGGGAAATGTGATCTTTAGCTGTGAAGTCATGTGTCCTCTTTCCACTCTTTTACTATGAAAGAGCCAAGAATTAAATTGTTATCAACTGCCTCTTCTACAGAGACTGTATTATTTGTTTCCATGAATCTTGAAATATTTTTCAAAAATCTTTACAAATTGTTCATTAGCTAAATCTCTTTAAAATATCAGTAACCATATTAATCTTTAATGTGCAAATTAAAAATTTCAACTACATTAAATTATTAGTAAGATCAACATGTATAATTGACCCAATAAGCAAACATCTCAACTTGCAGAAACAGAAGGGTGTGGACCATAGTAGAAGTTTGCTTATTGACCTTAAGCATTTGTGGTGTCATGGCCTTTAATAAGTATGATTTATTTAGTGGATAGAGAGCAAAATTTATCTTTTTGGTTGCTAAATGGGGTCAGTTAAGACAGTTTCTCTTGCACCAACTTCTCCGTGGCATATCCTATGTTGCTGTGACCCCCACCTCCTCAAACATC
The DNA here is from genome assembly GCA_963574575.1 of Galagoides demidoff. Taxonomy (NCBI): domain Eukaryota; kingdom Metazoa; phylum Chordata; class Mammalia; order Primates; family Galagidae; genus Galagoides; species Galagoides demidoff. The sequence continues at coordinate 6,982 of CAUYQV010167790.1, read as the reverse complement.
TGCTGAAAGCTGTCCTCTAGCAATTAACGGCTCATCATAAGGATAGTCACAATGTATTAATGTAAGAAATTCACACTTCTCATGGATTCTGGTAAAAAATACTTATATTGGAGAGTCATTTGCTATTTTTTTATTTTGCTAATAAAAAACATACAAGGGAAGTAGACACAAAAATTTGCATAAGTGTAGTGATTTTAGAGGATATCAAAATAAAGGGTGATGCATATTTGTAAGGCAACCATTCTTCTCATTCTGTGCTCTTTCATTTTCTATCATTGGAAAAGAAACCTCGTGCCACTGATTTCTTATGTGCTGAATTTTTTCTCCAACCTATTTTATGTTCATATTTATTTTTAAACATTTTTGCTTCAGGATAGTCTCACTGAACTGCACAAGTTCTATGGGAAGAAAGAAGCACAGGCAGAATTTCAAATGTGACTTTGCCGGGATGGCCGTCCTCACTGGTCTAGGAGACTTCTGCATTGGATGCAGTCAATGGGAAAAAAGTAGTCCCTACCCTCCGGGATCTTATACTTTAGTTAGTAAAGAAAATATACTCTAAGAAGCAGTTGTTTACCAAGTCTAAATATTAAAATAAGAATTGACTCATTTCATTTTTCTTATTTCCAAATCCAACTAATTGCAGTCTCTCATACCCCAACTTGTAATACTCATGGCCAACAGTTCACTGTAATCCCAACAGCCTGGTCACTGATCCTGCTGCCTCTGGTCTTATCTTCCTTTAACAGTCTTTGAAATACATAGGCAAAATGTATCAATTAAAAAATTGTTATGTATAAGTAATATAAAGCACAATTTATGTGATGACTCAGTTCACATGCATATAACCTATCTCTGCATCAGTCACTAAAATATGATGTACTTACTCTATGCTCTTTATGAAAGACTCGCATCTGCAGGGTTGAAATCTGATGATGTTATCCTTGTTCTTGGTTTACAAATTGTTAACATGCCCTCAGTATTCTTAAATGAAATCAAATTCCCCCACATGGCTCTGGAAGTTCTTCTTGATGTAGCCTTGCTCTGAGGATTTATCACCGGTTGCTACTCTCTTCCTTTCCAATCTATTTTTAGTTATCTGAACTTTATACCTTTCTTGCCTCTAGGCTTTTGCCTCATCCATTGCTTTCCTGGGAGTACTCATCCCTTTTACTTTGCTTGTAATTTCCTCCTTGTCTTCCATGACCCTGGTCTAAGAACTAAAGTATCTCTCTTAAATGCTGCTATAAAACCAGGTACTTGTTTTATCATATCACTACCAGCACTACGTTACCATTGTCAATTTGCTTGTTTAGATGCCTGTGGAAGCTCAAACTCCTTAAGACAGAGACTAGATGGCTTTCTCCTTTCTGTGCTGAGTGGCTAATATACGGTACCTTAGGCATTGGAAATACACAATAATTATTTGTTGAATTGAAATTCATAAACAAGAAATTTATGATATCAATTAGATGTATTTGTGCTTAAAAAGATGAGAATAAAAGCTTCTGATGCTTATTCATCTCTTACTTTATGCCAGGCATTGTGCTGGGCTTTGGTGATACCAAAGTAAGGAAGCTAAAATTTCTGTCAGTCAAGAACTTGGCTTAGTGTGAACATTCCTTCTTACTAAACTTTCACATTTGTCATTATCATTTTAGAAAATGCTTGAGATAACCCAAAATTTGAACCCACATATATCATAAAAATATAGGGTAGAGATAATTGTAGAAAACTGAAATTGTCCCTTCAAACAAAACTGTCATCGAACTAATATGAAGAAATTGAGCTGACCTACCAAAAAACCCATCACATGGAAAGGGATCTAGAAAGATTTATTTAAGATAAAAACGATGCAGTAACTTTGTAGTGTGAAGATAATCTGAGAGCTGGGTACACGGTATGATATCTATGGATTGTAGGTGGGACCTGAATTACAGAAAGGGTTTGGGGAAAATGGGGATCTTAAATGATTGAGTTTTAATCAAGTTGAAAATAAATTATACTAGGAGAGTGGCATATATGCAAAACAGTAGATAATTTTCATATAAAATATATAATGATAATTTTTAAACATCTGGGCTACAGACATATAAAAATGAGAAGGTTGAGATTATAGTGAAATATTGAAAATGCATTAAGAAATCTCTAACAATCTCTAATGATGACAGAACACTTCAGAGTCTAATAATTTTAGTTCATAAAACTTTAGCTAAATGTTCATGCTGGGATGAATGCCTTTGGGGTCTTGAGGGGTTTTATTTAAAAGCTTCAAAAATTATCAAATTCTAAAACATTGGTGGATTTTTATATTTTGATTATGAGAAAATTTTAAAATGTGCTTCAGAAGTGTTGTCATTATATATCTGAAAGCTATCTAAAGTTATGACCTCCAAATCTACATTTTCTCTGCAAATAAAATAGAAAGAAATGTGACTTTATCAAAGAAGAGCAGATTTGAGAATACCATAAAAACCTTTCACATATTAGGGTTTGCTGCACATACTTTCTTTGACCTTCCAAGAGAAATTTTTTTGAAAACCATATAGGTGTTTCAATGCACAATTGGAATTATATATATATATTCCTATCTTTTTTTTACATTTTTAAAATTTAAGAATATTACAAGGGTACAAATGTTTTGGTCACATGAATTGTTTTAGTACAGTTTCAGTCAAAGTTACCAGTATCCCCTCACCCTGATGGTGTGAATGATAATGATACTCATTAGGTGTGGATTTACCTTTCTCATTTATCCCCTCCCACCTGCTGGCTTTCCATTGAATTTTATTACCAAATGTGCACACGGATGTTGATCAAATAGTTCTTGTTCAGTAGTGAGTACATGTGGTCTTTGTTTTTCCATTCTCACCATACTTCACTTAGAAGCATGGTCTCCAGTTCCATTCAGGTTGTTACAAAAGATAATAGTTTGCCATTTTTATGGCTGAGTAGTACTCCATACTATACATATACCAAGTTTATTAATCCATTCATGTATTGATGGGCACTTGGGTTGATTGCACACCTTTGTGATTTTGAATTGTGCTGCACAGACATTTCTGATCAACCATAATTAGATCCTGATTCTGCTTTCTGGGTAGAACTTCTTCACCTACTGGGAAACTCATCCCACAAATTCTTTCTGAAGCATAAATCTTTTACAACTGATTATATTTTTGCCTTCTTATGCATATAATTTTCTTTTTCTTTCAAATTAAGGATGGGTACCTCAGTACCACATGAGACAAGTGTTTAAGTGAAGAAGCATTAGTCTGAAATTTTGCTGAAGGCTGAGTCTTAATATGTTTCTGTCGTCCAAAATCATTTTTAGTTATATTTTTAACATCTAGAAGAAGTTGGTTTTTTAATATTGCAGTATCTCAGATTTCTGGACTCTCTATTTCCCTTCATTTTTCAAGTTCATGTTGCTCATCATTTGCCTGAGGTTACCTCCTCCTTCCATAGACACACCATGCATACTAAGCACACTTAACAAATAAGCGAAGGTAGTTTAAAAAATCACCATTCAAAAGTAATATCTTATTTTCCAAGCTCTTCCCCTACAACTTCAGTGCATGGCTTTCCCACATTGCTCCTGCAGGTGCTGTGTTTGTCAAATGTTTCATCACAGCACCATCTGGCTCACAGGTCTCCTGCTTGTCTTTTTCTCACTGCTACCTGACCACTAAGAGAGTTCTTAGGTGACCACAGAATTCACTTCAAGGTACAGATTTCTACATCATTTAAAGTAGTCCAAGCTCCTATAAAAACAATCCCTGCTGGGTATGCTGGCTCACACCTCTAATCCTAGCACTCTGGGATGGATTGCTTGAGCTCACAAGTTCAAGACCAGTCTGAGCAAAAATGAGACCCTGTCTCTACTAAAAATAGAAAAACTGAGGCAAGAGGATCACTTCAGCCCATGAGTTGGAGGTTGCTGTGAACTATGACACCATGGCACTCTACCCAGAGTGAGAGCTTAAGACTGTCTCAAAAAAAAAGAAAGAAAGAAAGAAATAAAAAGAAAAGCAATCCTAATCCCAATTCTCATAGCTTTATACAAAAAATTATCATTTTTATTTCAATGCCAATATTTACAAGATGTTCAGAGATTCAAGCACTTTTCACTTGTGGCAACAGCTCCACCCTCCTCCACGTTCTTTGAGCCTTCTGAACGCAGCCAATGAGTGGGAAAAGGCAGAAGAGCATGACTTCAGGGCTTAAAGAGCCAGATCTAGAAGCAGCGTTTTTCAATTCTATCTACGTTTCACTGGATCCGCTTCAGTAAAAGGGCTGCCCTTAACTTGCAGGGAAGGATAGAAAGTGTAGCTGACCTGCTTGCCCAACAATAAAAGAGAGTTTTGTGTTTTGAAAAGATCTTTCAGGCTCTGTTATGTGAAAGTGAGAAATGATATGCAAGGGTTAAGGGAAACCTGGAAGAGCAGTGAAGAGGAGGAAACGTGTTGAGAGGTGAGGGGAGGCATAAAGGAGAAAGAGACGTGAGGAGGGAGAATTGATCATGTAGCCTTTACAATACCAAACAAAAGTGAGTTATATTCCCTCATTTACAGGCAGAAAACACCTGGAGTTTTCAAGAGCTTATGTAAATTATCAATATCTAGCTTCATGCAGCCAATCAATAAAATTACACTTATATTTAGGAATGTCTAGAGAGTAAGCATATGATAATTCCTCTACAAGGAAAATGCATAGGCCCATGTCTCTTTTTTTGTGCCAGCATCATGCTGTTTTGGTTACTATAACTTTGTAGTGTAGCTTGAAGTCTGGTAAAGTGATGCCTCACATTTTGCTCTTATTATGTAAAGTTGCCTCATCAATTCAGGGTCTTTTCTGGTTCTATATTAAGCACAGAACCATTTTTTCTACACAAAATGGCAGTGGCATTTTGATGGGAACTGCATCAAATTTTAAATCACTTTGGGTAGTATAGCCATTTTAACAACGTTGATCTGCCAATCTGTGAGCATGGTGTATTTTCCCTTCTGTTCACATCCTTTGCAGTTATTTTCCTCAGTGTTTCATAATTCTCCCTATAGAGATCTTTCACCTCCTTTGTTAAGTATATTTCTAGATATGTTTATGTTTGTTTGTTTCTACTGAGACAGACATTACATCTCTTATTTGATTCTCAGCTTGACCATTTTTGGTATATATGAAAGCTACTCATTTGTGTATATTTGTTTTGTAGACTAGGAGTTTACTGAATTTATTTATTAACTCCAGGAGTCTCTTGGCTAAAACTTCGGGTTTTTCTAGATATAAGATCATGGCATCAGCAAAGAGCGATGGTTTGACCACCTGGGATTAATCAAGAAGATAAAGAACTCCTCAACAGACTAATATCAAGCCCCCAAATTGAAGCAGCAGTAAAAAAATCTTCCAACAAAAAGGTCCTAGACCATATTTTTTCACACCTAAATTTTACCAAACCTATAAAGAAAAAGAAGAGCTTTTACGCATCTGCATTCCACCTTCAATTGTGTGTTTCTGATGGATGCTTGGCTACCCTGCACTCATCATCCATCAGAAAGAGTGACCATTTCATTCATAGAAAGCCAATTAGAACCCTGACATTAAAATTATTTAACTTGGTATTAAAGTGAGCCTCTGGCATTCTTTTTGGATGAAGCTAGTAACGAAGAATAAAGCCAACATATAGAGAACTAGAGGCTGACTAGTTGCTTTGAATTCCTGGGTTCTGGTGCCTATAAGATTTCTCCCTTCCCTTCTTATAGATAATGGGCCAACAAATTCTCCTTCTACAAAAGGAGTTTCTTATGAGTTCCTGACATTTGCAACCAAATGATTTCTAACTCTACCTTGACACAAATTATTATTTTTGAACAATATACATCTCTGTTATCTTGTGATCCTCCCCTCAAAAAATGTGTATGTTGAAACTCTAACTCCCAATGATATAGTACTAGGAGGCTCATTTGGTAGATAATTAGGGTTAAATAGGGTTATGTGAGTAAAGACCCCAAAACAGAATAAGTGTCTTTATAGGAAAAGAAAAAACCTCTTTCTCTGCCTACATTGTAAAGATACAGTGAGAAGATAGTCATCCATAAACCAGACAGTCCTATCCAGACACTGGATATGCCAGCGCTTTGATCTTGGACTTGCCAGCCTCCAGAACTGTGGGAAATAAATGTTTGTTGTTTAAGCTATCAAGTCTATGGTATTTTGTTACAGCAGTGCCAACTGAGACAATCTCAGTAAAACAAAGAATGTTTACATTATTTGGCTATGGATTTTGGGGTCAATACCTTGGTGGTTGAATTATTATCAAGCTATCTCTTCTTAAAAGGGGGGCTATTACTTTGAAGGGACCACTGGAAAAAAATTTTCAGGAGATGACTCATAAGAAAAACTGAGAAACAATAAACTTGAGTAACAATTACTATGTAATTTGGAACTCAATAAAACTATAGAAGAAAAGATGCTCCTTTCAAAAGTGAAATGATCAACTGGACCATTCTGTGAAGTTATTAATGGTCTAAATGTAAGTTGTGGTTGCACATGTCCCTTTTGGAATAAGGAGCTATGACAAGTTCAGGTTTACACACACACACACACACACACACACACACACACAGACTGCAGTGCTACATTCATCTGTCCTTTATACATGTGCTAGAATTATTTTAAAATGAAAATTTTCAAACTTTGAGGTCATTTTCTTTTAAATTATCAAAGAAGGCATATAATCAGATACTTAACAAAGACTTTCTAATATAATTATGGCAGGACTGTTTGTCCTGCACAGAAGTTCAAGATGCCATAATTGTATGAATGAGGTATATGCTATTGTTTTTTTTTTTTATTGAATGATAACTATGTACATTAATACACTTCTGGGGTACAGTGTGGGGTTTTCACATGCAATCTGAAATACTTCCATCAAACTGATCAACACAGCCTTCATGTCATTTTCTCAGTTATAATTTTAAAACAT